>SNQJ01S0048470.1:41874-60992 GCA_010110895.2 Picea sitchensis | reverse complement strand
AACAGGAGAAGTTGAATCAGAAACATGTAAAATGGGTTGAGTATATGCATAATTTCACATTTGTGATTAAACATATTTCTGGTACTGCTAACAAAGTTGTTGATGCTTTGAGCAGGAAGTGTTTGTTGTTGCAGGAGTTCAGATTCAAAACGTTGGGTTTTGATGATCTCAGGGACATGTATGCAGATGATCCATATTTTCAGGAGGCGTATGAAGCTGCTGAGAATCCAGTTCTCAGAGACCGAAGCCAGTGGGCTGAGTAAATGATCCAGGAAGGATTGATGTTTAAGGGCAATTAGTTGTGTATTCTGAAATGTTCCATGAGGGAGAACTTGCTAAAGGAGAAACACAGTGGAGGATTAGCAGGACATTTTGGTCATGACAAGACGTTCGCAAAGTTGAATGAGTCATATTTTTGGCCGGGAATGTGATCAGATGTCAAGAGGTTTGTAGAAAGTTGCAGAGTTTGCCAACATTCAAAGGGAAGGAAGCAGAATGCAGGATTTTATCAACCATTGCCCATACCAGAGAGGCCATGGGAGGCGATTAGCATGGATTTTGTATTGGGGTTTCCAAGGACACAAAGAGGTGTTGATTCAATATTTGTGGTAGTGGACAAAGTTTCCAATATGGCACATTTCATTCCATGTCAGAAGACCAGTGATGTGACTCACATCACAAATCTATTTTTCAAAGAGGTCATTCGACTTCATGGGTTGCCGAGAAGCATAGTTTCAGTCAGAGATACAAAATTCATAGGGCATTTTTGGAGGACCTTATGGAAGAAGCTGGGAACTAACTTGTTGTTTAGTTCAGCATATCATCCGCATATGGATGGCAGACAGAAGTGGTGAACATAAGTCTGGGAGACTTTTTGAGAAGCTTGGTGACAGAGCACCACAGCTAGTGGGACAATATATTACCACAAGAAGAGTTTGCGTATAATGACTCAGTGAATCAAATCACATGCCAGAGTCCATTTAGATTTGTCTATGGGATGCATCCAAGAGGAATTTTTGAACTGAGGGATTCAGAACAGACTACAACTAGGAGCGCTAGTGCAGAAGAATTCGCTGAAGCGATGAAGGAACTTCACTGCCAGGTGAAGGGGCGGTTGAAGAATTCAAGTCAGGAGTATAAGCACAGAGCAGATCAACATAGAAGACAACTTCAGTTTGAGGTTTGTGATTTGTTTTTGGCACGTTTGAGGAAAGAAAGGTTCCTGAGAGGAACATACAATAAATTGAAGATTAAGAAAATTGGACCCTGCAAGGTCTTGAGAAAAATTGGCACAAATGCTTATGAGATTGAATTACCCGGTGGGATCGGAATTTCTCCGATATTCAATGTCTCATATTTGTACCCATATAAAGCTGAAGGAACAGGGAGTGGAGATGAGAAGCCAATGATCTAATGGACAAAGTAGATGCCAGATGCAGAGAAGCCACAGATGGAATGCATACTAGACAAGAGAGTGAGTAAAAGGACCAGGCGAAGGCAATACTTTGAGTATCTGGTCAAATGGAAGAACCATCCAATTGAATATGCCAGCTAGGGGACTGAAGAAAAAATACAGAAGCATGGACAGGCCGTGCAGGAGATCATGGACAGGAGCCCATGAAAGTTTTCAAGCGAGGGAGTATGATGCACGAGCATCTCCCACATCAAGCGAGCCAATGCAGAAGCGGAGGACAGCTGGACAAGCCAGCACAAATTTTTAAATTTCCTTGAAGATGATGCGTGATCTTAAATGAAGTCATTTAAGGAGAGGCGCACTTGTATATTGTAATCGGACCTTGAGCCTTTAGCTCTTTTCCTTAGTAGATAGAAGGCATTTAAAGTAGTTAATGCAGGTAGATAGAATTTAATTCTAGATTAGACAGTTTTAGAACGTAAGAGGGAAACGGGATATAGAAACCCTCATTGTGCATTGTAACATAATTATGAAGAGGAAGAAGAGCAAGAGCATGCAAAGATCTATTTAAGAACACCCATGTACAGATATTTGAATTAATAGAAGAGCTGATTCAAATTCATGGTTTTGTGTCTGTTCTCTATGTATTGATGTTATGCTCATAAATTTTTTCTTCCTGTCATACATTTTCTTTATATGTTGTGTATATGATTTCATGTTTGAGTTTGAAGTCTGAAAGGAAGAGGGAATGAGTTTCAATTGTTTCTCTGTTTGAGCCAGAGAATTCCTGCAAGGAGTGAAGTTGAAGTGTCTGCAAGGAGTGCATTGACAGAGGGTTCAGATAGAGAAAGATTTTGTTCTCATTCATCCCAGAGGTGCAGTTGGGAACAGGAGCCATGCAAGGAGTGCGCAGGCCGGGTAGGAATCTCAGGATTGCGAACCTGAGTGAAGTATCGAAGGACTACTGTTGCAGGGGTGCGCAGAGTCAAAAGACTTCAACACTTAGGAAGTGTCTGAAGGTTTTCCGCAAGGAGTGCGAGCAAGAGGTCTTTCTAAGAAGACGCAGAGTTTTGGAAAAGAACATGAAGGATAGGCCTTCAAATTTGTGGAAAGACAACATGGGGAAGCTGTGAGACAAAGTTCGTAAGAGGCGTCGCAAGTTGTGCGCAGGTGGACTAGTTCCACGAAGGAACGCTTGGTCATTCGCAGGGATCATGAAGGAAGGACGGACGGTCAACATTTTCTAAGGAGGATTTGTGACATTCCGTCGACAGTTAGATCTAAAGAAGGTGCAGGGAAGATACGACGGTGTATTCTCAGAAGGTTTAAAGCTCAAGAGGGGCAGAACCATTGATCCGGGTCACAAGGGCTGTGGATCTATGCATGGATTCACATATCAGGGTTTATTGGGTTGAAACTCCGTAAAATCGCCACAGAGATCGCGAAATCACGATATCCGACATCTCGACGACTACGAGAATGGTGTGGGGCCATAGGAGTCGACAAGTGGACAAGTGGCACATTGCATGTCGAGGTTTTGTGAGTAGAAGGGTTGAGAACTTGGTGTCAAGGGTCACGAAGATGCGAGGAGCGAGGAAGAAGGATAACCGTTGGATCGGAAACCCCATTGCCTATCGCGCATTAGGGGGTTCGGAGCTTGAGAGGGGTCACATTCGACATCAGAAGTCGTGAAGTGTCGAGAGACGAGGCTCGTGTGGACACATGGCAGAGCCATAAGGTGAGACCCGCGTGGTTGACGGGTGGACACGCGTTGCCTGGAGAAAGGAGTCAACCCAGTGTTGACCTATCGCATCTCGGGAAATCGCAATAGGAGGGCACGAGTGTTCAACTTACGAACTCAAGAAGGTTCGAGTTGCGAGAGGTGTTGATACTTAAGCCCTATCCTATGGTTATATGTGGGGAGGGCACTGACAAGGAAAGGAGCCATAACCGTATCGTCGGTTCAGGTATCGCAAGATTGGAAAGGAAGAGTCGGAAGCTTCGACTCACGAACTCGCGAGATAGCGAGATTTAGTATGATCTCCTGATTGTAAAGAGGATATCCCGTGGAGAGTTTGTTGTGGGTACAGATTTCCCGATAGGGAAGTAGAAGAGCCTTAGTGTTCTTCGGGCCAGTAGAGAAGAGAAGATCCTCTGAGCGGATGTGCTTGCGAGCATGACTGCGTCAGTTGGGGTTGGATTTGTAGATGGGCCAGGAGCATCAAGGATCAAGTCATATAATGTGCCTGTTTGAGAATAAACAAGATCCAAGTATTGAGCACAACTGATCACCTGTTCTTTAGTGACGAGACATCCCAAGGACACATCACACGCTATAGGACCGATGAGAGATTTTGTGAACCACTCAACTAATAATTGATCAGGAAGAGGAACTTTTATTAATCTTCATTTGTTTAATGAAATCAAAAATAGTTTTCTAATCAACAACAATGCAAAACTCATAAAAAATCATTAACAACTTAACTGACAAACACTCAAGGGTGAAACCTTGAGATTATACCCTTGCAACAATAAGTGAAAGATAGAAATTTGAAGCTTATGAAAAAGACTCTCAAAACTTTAGAAATGATCAAGATCAGTTAAAAATTGCAAACCAAGCTGTGAATAATAATTCAACAGGACCACGAATTCACTCCAAGAAATGATAAAAAATTTGTGTAAAGAGAAAGATTGACTGTCACTAAAAACATTCTTCAGGAATCATCGCAGGCAGTAGAAGGACACGGTGTGATGATAAATGATCATTCCAGGAAGTAGAAATACACAATGTCATGTCATCTCATTGGTTTTCACAACAGGGTGTGACAATGACTAAAAATTAAGAAAAAATGAACAGAGGACAGGATTTTTCAATGAAATTTCAAAACCTCAGAGTCAACATGGATCACCCAATGACTCAGAGAATGAAAAATCAACAAAAGAAGGCAATCCAAAAGAAAAGAAATGAAGGAAAGACCAAAAGAGGACGTTCCTCCTGAGTATGGTCGCCAATTTTTTTATTGGACAAATTGGTAAGTGCGGACACAAACTAATCTCCCTAAATTGAACAAGAAATTAGAACAAAACATGACATAATACAAGTTTCTCTTTAGATTTCATTGTAATGTAAACTAGTTCAATGAAGGATAAATGGCATGCCATTTAAACGTCGTTTGATACTTTCTATTTTTGTCCTTCCTCCATATCTAAGCTTGTGGGATGTTGAACCTGTTAAGAAGCACATACCAACAAAGAGAGAGAGCAACGATATATATATTCCAATGAAACCTATGCATAAAGTCAAGGAGTTATGCAATAAAAATGAAGACACTTTTATAGGGAAGAAATGTATCACTGCATTATATTGATGAAAGTGGAGAATACAACCTATGAATTGATGTTCCAAGATCCCTTTCAATGGACCTTTTCCTCAACACACACACCTTTGCTCCAATTATTTTTATGAAGAGTATTCACAACCTCACTTGGAAAGCTAAAGCGAAGCTATCACAAGTACAATCTTCAGCATAATTATTGATGCATAATCCAACCTAACGTTTCCCATGAGATATCCCTCTTTATATAGAGTGAAGAGGGATAGATGAAGAGATTAATATGATCCCACTAAATTAGAGAAGAGAGTGAGATCCAAACCAATCGAAGGCCACCTCCTCCTTTCGAAGATTCCATTCTAGAACCTTCAAGAATTTCACCTTTTTCCTTTGTTTGAGCATCATCACACCCTAAACATAATAATTCTTCAAAGACAATACATTCCACGGTGGTGCAGCATTCGACGATCAAGGATCGTCACAAACTTAACATTTTTCAAGGTACAACGATCTTCTTTGGTAGGGTTTTCAATAAATGAAAGATGATTTTATTTCCTTGGGAAAGTCTTATTCTTCAATAGCTTTGAGGGAATGGAGAAGTAAGCAATACACATATCAATGGTGATCACGGGGATGAAGAAAATAATGTGTAAAAACATGGATTTACCTTTTTATTCCTTTGATATTCTTCCCTGCCCCTCTGACAATACTGAATATTGGCCTTTTTGATGGAGACTCTCTTCTCTTTTTAAGGAGAGATTTTCTAACTATTTGGGTAGTTAGGGTTTTCCTCATTTATTGAAATTATGGTACAAGTTTATTCTTGAAATATTAAATTTAAATAGTTCCTAATTGAAATTATATCATAAGTATATGTATATCTAAAATGGATCCCCTTCCCTTTTTAATAAAAGTTTTTTTTAAATAAACTTTTATTTGCACAATTTAATTAATTTCCCATTAAAATAGGACGACTATAATTTAATTTTATGGAAGTGAATACCAAATAATTAACCCTATAAACCACTTCTTATGTGATCTTAATCATCTCATATTTCCAATGATACAAAATTTTCTGAAATCCCTCGCCCGAATCTCAAGATATGAGTTCGTGAAGTTGAGTTGTCATGTAGGCCCATTAAAATTGCAGCTGACTTATATTTTAATTTTTGAGAACAATTTATCAACTTTAAACACTTGAAACCTATACCAAAATATTCTAAGTCCAAATACATTTCCAATGGTATAAATTTTGCATGATTCTGTCACCCGAAGCTCAATTTATGGCCTCCGCAAAATGAACGCTTAGCCATTGTCGATCAAAATTGATGGGCAAATCTCAGCTCTTGGATTGATTTTCGTGCTTCCTTTCATAAAATTCGAATTTTTGGTTCAAAATTATATCCCACATGCATTGGTATATTATATTCTTCATAATATATAATACTATGCGCTTGATACACTTAGTAAGAAACACGAGAAGAGAAGAAATTATGGAGCTTGGAGGATTCGACCCTTGGAAAATTATAGAATAAAATAATAATTTTTGGAATCCTGTCATCATCCATATCATGCCATGTCATCAATGAGTCATTCTCATGTGTTATCACACAATTTTCTACCATATGTCATGATCCTCAACTTACCATGTGTCATATTCCCATTCGTCGATTTTCATGCCTTGGAATAGCTTTGAGAATTTGGTTAAGTATGGGAGATGAGACAAGAGGGGATGAGGGAGAATCATGGGAAATGAAAATCGATTGGATAGTTCATAGTCTACAGTGATGGACAAGATATAATTTGAATATAAAATATTTCATGAACCCACCAACCTGCGGTTATGGATGATCAAGTGTATCTTAATTGCAGAAAGGCGGTTGGTCGTACTTGCATGCAGAAGGAATAAAAATATTGATGGCTTGGAACTCGTGAAAAATATGGTGGTAAAAATGTAGATCAAAAAACTTTGGGTGAAAAAAGTATATCGCGGAGCATGGGATATGAAAGCTTGAACCCGTGAACTCGCGACTGCAGAAATGACTAAGTATAGTAACTAGAAATGGAAAGAAGAGAGTATACAAGAAAGACAGAAACAAGTGGAAAAATGGTTAAGTCTTGAGATGGATAGAGGTGAAAGGTGACAGAAATAAGTGATGAGAATACTTAACCAAAATTAAAAAATGGACAGGAGAACATGATACTTAGAAACATTCTTAAAAATCTCTGCTTTGGACCTTCAGACCAGATCTTGAATAACTTAGGAATATGGAAGCAAATTTCTAATCTGAAAGGTGCATGACAAAGATGAGACTGAGGGCTGCAGAGGGAACTTATAAAAGTTCAAAAGTGTGTTCTTTTGATACCAAGGATTTTATTAACCCAAGTGCATGAAAATATAGATGACCAAATTTTGGTCAACACCTTTTTGACAGGTGTTGGCTATGGCTTCACAGCCAGTGCACTCAGCCTTCGAAAGGTAACTTTGTTTCCAAAACATAATCTAGCTATGGATGAAGATTTAATAGTGTTTTTAGACTCTTATATTAGTTAGGAGGTTACCTAGCGTAGTTCTGTCAACCCTATTTTGGTGTATTTAAAGCAAAAGTATGGAATTTATTGTTTGTATGGATATTACAAAAGTTTGGCTGTGTATAAGTGCTTTGTTCCTTTTGTATGAAGTTAATTTAAGATTGGGTCTTCCCCCATGCATGTTAAAAATGGATTTGCTTCCGTTAGATTATAGAGTCAGGTTGAGATGAATGTAGTTGTATTACCTATTTCTTAATGGAAATTTCATTACTTCTTGAGTTTCCGATCTTGAAAAGGATTCGAGCATGTACTTAACTTGCTTGCATGATATTTCCTAGCTTCCTTCTCATTTTTTTTTAAAATGAATTACCGAACCTATCAGGCTAGTTTTTGTTATAATCTTGTTTTTAAATATGTACCAATTAATATCTTGTTTCTAATTGTTAATGAAAATATTGTAGGTTGTCTGTATGGTAATAACATGATAGTTTAATATCTGACCTATCTGGTAGTCTTTTCATTTAGATAGTTTTCCTCTCTGTAAATATATATTCTAAAATTTTCTTTATGGTAATAATATTGTCGTTTTAGCGTCTAGTCAGGTGTTTGTATTTCAAAACTATAGAATATTCCTCTGTGTTACAATTTTGTTTATACTTTCCATATTTGAACCTAATTATGGATATATTCGATGCTTGCTAATATATCATGGAAATTTTGTATTGAAAATGAAATAAGTCAAAATCCTCTAATCTCTAGTTATATTGCAATCATAAATATTTAACCACAATTTTTTATAATAAAAAATCAACTTTACTCAAACAAATTATCTCATAATTTCAATTAAATAGTAATATAACTATAATAGAATATCCACAGATTATTGAAAGAACAATAAATTAATCTAAATCATAACGAAAGAAAAACTTGTAACTTGACAATTCCTCATGGGAAGAAACACGCCAAGCGGGTTGTTCCTCCCAACCTTAGATTAGAGCTTCCACATATGCTTACTCTGTCACCCCCAAGCTAAATCTGATCAAGCAAACTAACTAACCAAGTGACTTTTTGCAATGCGTAGGGTTATAAGCTTTACATGAAGATCTCTGTGTCACAACAATATTTCCCATATTTCACACTTAATTCAGAATGACATCCCATTCGCGTTATTCTCTTTTCTTTTATAATATTTTCCTAGGTATTTCACACTTGTACGATCCTGTTTCTCATTGACCACCTATCAATTTAAGTTTTTACTCAGTCAACACCTATCAATTTTATTTTTACTCATGCTCCTAAAAACCTAAGATCTTGTCTCACTTTGGTTGGGTTAAGTCAACATATATTCACCACTTGTCCCCATTCTGTGATACATTTATCCTTTGTTGGAAGATTGGTTGTTGTCAGAGTGTGAAACCCTAGTCATGGGTTTTGAGGGCCCATAAGATTGATGAAAGGTATTTGGGCGATGAAGGAAAAATGCACATGCAGATACAAACACCATGGATGGATAGTATAAATCACATCCGTTGTTTACGGTGGTATGTGTACGTCACGTGGATCCTCATGGTTGAGGATAAAGTAATTTTGAAGATGACAAAGTGAATTGAAAGAAGGAAGTACATGTAGGCCACGAAGATAATTAAAAGAAAGAATTACAAAATAAGAAAGTGTCGAGGGTTGACCCTAATTTTAAAATAAAGTGACATAAATGGTATAAATAAACACCATTATACATTCATTTTGATACAAATTCGAATTTCATAGGAAATAAAAAGAATTAAAAGAGGCGTGTCAAAAGGGAGGATGAAGTCTTTTGGTGATGTGTTCTAAGGTATACTATTTTCAGGTCATCTTACCATTTTTAGCTATATGTGTTTTTATAGAACGATTCCTTATAGATTTAAAATCCTTTATATATGGTATTGAGAAGACATATCAAGGCACCTCTGGTAAAATTTTGAGAAACCTTGATTCCGCTATAATTATGGAGATACACTTTGTGGAGATAGGGTTTACAATGACCAGTCTAGAAACTGAATCAATAAAAGAGGTGTTCGAGGCCAAAACAATCATACCTTCTTCATTGAGAATCCAAATGGGGTGGGACAAATTTCATTAGAAATATTATGGATTATAGTTTATTTTGTGTGAGGTTTAGAATTGGATATTAAATGTGAGTGTGGGGCATTATGTACAAGTTAGGTCTCCTGAATGAAGCCCGAGAATTGAATAAAGTCTACCATTCTTTCTATAACTTCTTTTGGGGGATTCAAAGGAGTGAAACTTGGAGGAGTTTACAGAAAATGCATTGGAGTAATATTATATACAGGATCAGTACTCAAATTGAAGAAGTGCATAAATTGAAGTCTCGGGGAAGCATTATGGGGTTCTATGTGATGATTGGTTGATGGTGATGATTTAATGTAAAGTTTATTATCTCTCATATATTATTGGGTGGAAGGAAGGAACAAGGATGGAGAAGGTTCAGTCTCTTGATATTGGAGGATTGTATCTTCCCTCTTGGGATTTATCCCTCCCTTACATTTGGAAGATGTAGCTACAATTGGAAGTCATTACTTCCTTTGGAATATAACTATTGATTATTTCTCATATATTGTGCATGATTGTATTGTGGTGTATTGGTGTAACTCTTATACTATTGTTCATTTACTCATTGGATATAGTTAATATGGTTTTAAGTATAAGTTGAAAAAGGTTTAAATTGTACTTGATAAGGATTCACCTCTTAAGTATCAACAATTGTTCTGCGGTGGACATGATGCAGTTTAACCACTTGGAAGGAGAGATCCTAGAAATGGAAGACAAAATTCCAAATGGGATTCCACCATTTTATTGATGAGATCAATTTTGAATCTTGGAGTAATAGAATGGAAACTTACTTGAAAGCTCTTGGGGTAGATGTTTGGTTCTCGGTTGCTTGAGGATACAATGCTTTGAATAAACCAAAGGCTACTGACTCAGGAAAAGGAAACAAAAAGGAACAACAAATTGGCAATAGATACAATCCATCCAGGATGGATTGATAGATTCAATGAAATCAAAGGTGGGATCATGTGCATCATCAAAATAGATTTGGGACAAGCTACAAGACCTTTATGTAAGGAGACCTGAGAAGAAGAAGAAGAAGAAGAAGAAGTTGAAGCAAATTACAACATCTGATATTTCAAAGGAAAGAAATAGAGGTCAATTCTTTTTGCTTTAATTGTGAAGGAGTAGGTCATGTTGAATTTGAATGTCCCTCATCAAGAGTTGAAAATAGTGACACTGAAGAAGAAAATTCAATGAAGAAGAAGAAAATAATGAAGAAAAATTATTCAACAAGAGATGATGAGAATCTTAAAAGAATTGAAGCATGTTGAAAGTTGAAAATAGCAGAAGCTCAAAGAGACATAAAAGAAAACTAAGAAGTGAATTGGGTGGTTGTGAAAATATAGTTGTAGCCAATCTTGAAGAAACAATTAGAGACTTTGAGAAACTAAGAGAAGGAAACCATTTCCTTGAAAACTCTACTCAAAGGAGGAAAGAAGAATGGGAGAAGTAGGGAATGTCCAAATTAAGAAGAAAGAGAAGATTGTGAGAAACTTGAGCAAGAAGTTATCTCATTGAGGGAAGAGCTCAAGAAACTCTCAAGTGCAAAAGAGAATTAACACATCTTGGATGCATGGGTGAAACTTCATGTACAAAGAGATGCAAATACCAACAAGAGGGTTGAATAAAGAGCTACACAGAAAGTTGATGAGAAGTGAATGATATACGAGAAAGAAGGAATGATTACAAAGAGATGAATATCCAAAGAGACCTACACAACCGAGGAATCAAAAGAAGCTTCAATCAATATGAAGGAAACTAAGAGAAGAATAGATCATTAACAGGATGGACTACATCACAAAGAAAACCTCAAGGGTATCAAGAAAATTTTTTCTTAGTCATTGTTATACTTGAATTTTTGGACATAAGAGTGAGTAATTAATTTGAGAATCAATGAAAGGAACACATACATGAAACATGAATGAATGTAAATGAGAGACGGAAAATAATCATGGATTTTCAACTGATTTATAATTCATTTTTCCCCATTGATGGACAAAAATGTGCATGCTACAAATGTAATTATCTTGGTCACAAAAGAGCGAGATTGTAGATATATGAATGAAGATGTCCCTATTCCAACCAGGTATGGAGGGAAGGAAGGAGATTCCAAACAATGAGAGAGATTGTCTAATGGCATTGACCACTAAAGGTGTAAGAGAGAAGATGGAATGGTACATGAGCGATTGGATGTTCTTCACACACACATGACCCGGGGATCAAGACAAATTCATTAGCTTGAAGAAAGGGGTGGCAATGTTGCATTTGGAGATGACTCATCTGCCAAAATACTTAGAAAAGGTGTAGTAGAGATTGGAAGAGAAAAAATGTGAAAGAAAAGTGTTTATTGGTTGAAGACTTGAATCATAATCTACTAATTGTTAGTAAAATGTGTGATCAAGGATACACTCTTAAGCTTGATTCCCTAAAATGTAAAATCAAAGAATACTTTCGGGAGATTGGTTACTATTTGCAAAAGAAGGGCCGAACAACATATACATCCCTAGACATGAAGAAGAGAGAGAGCTGACATAAGCCACATAAAGGATTCTAAAGAGAAAAAGTCCCAAAGACAAAAAATAAGGATAGAAGTATTATTGATTGCACATGTTGGGGGGCAGCCTAACCTTTTCCATATGGGGAGATAGAAATTGGGATCATGATGATAGGGGAGAATGAGGTTTTCCATCAATGACAAAGGGGAGATTGTTGGAATATTGGTTGTTGTCACTAATGTCAACCCTAGTCATGTGGTTTTGGACCCATGAATTGATGAAGGTATTTGGACATGAAGGAGAATGAACATGTAGATACAACACACCATGGATGGATAATATACATCATGTTATTTCCAGTGCTTATGTGTCATGTCATGTGGATCCCTCATGGTTGAGGAGAAATGAATTTTAAAGATGACAAAGTGGTGAAGAAGGGAAGTAGAAATGAATTTGTGAAGATGACAAAGTGAATTGAAGAAGGAAGTACATGTAGGCCCTGAAGATAATTAAAGAAAAGAATTACAAAATAAGAAAGTGTCAGGTCGGATCTAATGTTAAAAGGAAGTGACATAAATGGTATAAATAAACATCATTATACATTCACTTGAACAATATGGCCTGTATAATACTAATTCCTCTTTTAAGAGAAGAAAAAGGCTTAAAGACAGCAGAAAAGACAGAGGTAGAAAACCTCCAGGAAGATATAAGTATGTTCCAAATACTCATTACTTTGGACCTCATGATATTAAGCTCAAGACTCATAGATATGAGGCTAAACAGCAAATCAAATGTTGGATTTGTGTAAATAACGGACATTATGCACATGAGTGTCCTGAGAATGAAGCTTCCATAAAATCAAAAGGGAAAGCTTCAGAACAAAGGGCTAAAGAAGCCCAGGAAAAAAAGCAAGTAGCTTTTAAACAACACTGCAATAGATGTGGGGCCCAGACTCATGACAAAAATTATTTCCCATACAATCCTCATAAGCCTAAGCCTGAAGTCCATCTTCTTAGAGAAGGATTATGTTCTTCTTCTACAGATACATCTCAATGGGAATCAAGTTCATATGAAGAAATTTTGATTCATCAGTCTTGCAAATGCAGTAACCCACTTTATTGTACATGCACTGACAGTAAAGAAAGTTCTGACTCTGACTCAGAACCTGTACAGATAGAAAAATTAAAAGTTTGTATGTTTAAAAACACTTTAGACCAGGAAGCCCAGATGCTTGCTCAAATAAAGGGACTCCCTGATGGTGACATGAAAAATTCTCTTCTTGAAACATTTATTAAAACTGTCAAAGCTGAGCAGAAAAATAAAGGCTGTGATTTGGTCAAGAGGCAACCTCTGTTTTTAGATGCCTCATTTGACAAAAATACCAAGACATATATAAAATTCAACAGAGAACCAAGGCTACAAGATATCTCTGTTACAKATTTAGCAAAGGAGGTCTCTTTTCTCAAGACAGAGTTAGCTACTATAAAAAGAGATCTAAGTAATCTTCAAGGGAATATTGAGTTAAGTTATCCAGTTGATTCATGGGCAAGACAGGAAATTAAGACTATCAAAGCAAGACTTGAGTCAATTCCTCCTCCTCTTGAAGATGCTCCTTTTGAATCTTTTGTACAAGAACAAACTTCTGAAGAAATGAAAGGAATACCAGGGATGCAGGTATTACCCATAAGATACCAAAAATACTACATAAAGATCCAGGTAGAAATTTGTCAAGAAATATTTTATTTAACAACACTTATAGATACAGGATCTGATATCAACCTACTACATAAAAATATTATTCCTGCAAAATATTGGGCTCCTAGATTTGGGACTGCTACGGGATTAGGGAATAAAGACACAGATTTCCAGTATGAAGTTTCTAGAGGCACAATGCTTCTAGATGATTATGGTTTAGGGATGAGATTTCATATTTCTGAGATACCTGTTGACTGCATACTAGGCTCCCCTTTCTTATCAGCCATAGAGCCACATGGTTCTTGTTTATGTGCCAAAAAGCAGCCTGGATATTTTGTCACTATGCCACAATTAGGGAATATCCCACCAAAAAGATTGGAACTTCCTTTCATATCTGATGTTCATATGCAAATAGAATTTTATAAAAAATGCATGGTAATAGTTGAAGTTTTTGATAAAGAAAGAAATACTCCAGTTACTGAGTATTATGATGATAACACTCCTTGGAATGTGTTCAAAGCTCATTGGAAACCTTCTTGGCAGCTCAGACACTCTGAGAAAATTGAAATCGGATTACCAGGGTTTTCTACTAACACAAGTCCCATAGTTCTTCCTCCACAACATGTTCTGGGCCAAATACATCAGCCCATAACTATTACTTCCAGAGAAAAACTTATAGAATTTGGAAACTTGACTAGATTAAGATCTGTTGATACCCAATGGTATGAACATGCTACAAGAAGTTGGGCCAGATATCCAGTATACCACTCTTTTCAGATAAACCGAATGAGATCCCTTTCAGATTGGCCGCATCAAAATCCAAATGAAGTTCTCTTTGGTTTAAATTATGAACAATATAAGGAAATGTGGTTTAACATCTGTTTATGGACTGGCAGGTTCAATTTTTATTATTGTATGATTAAATTTGCTCATGACTTAAACACTGCAATAGATGTGGGGCCCAGACTCATGACACAAATTCTTGCCCATACAATCCTCATAAGCCTAAGCCTGAAGTCCATCTTCTTAGAGAAGGATGTTGTTCTTCTTCTATAGAGACATCTCAATGGGAATCAAGTTCAGATGAAGAAATTTTGATTCATCAGTCTTGCAAATGCAGTAACCCACTTTACTGTACATGCACTGATAGTAAAGAAAGTTCTAACTCTGACTCAGAACCCGTACAGATAGAAAAATTAAAATTTTGTATGTTTAAAAACACTGGAGACCAGGAAGCCTAGATGCAAGCTCAAATAAAGGGACTCCCTGATGGTGACATGAAAAATTCTCTTCTTGAAACATTTATTAAAACTGTCAAAGCTGAGCAAAAAAATAAAGGCTGTGATTTGGTCAAGAGGCAACCTCTGTTTTTAGATGCCTCATTTGACAAAAATACCAAGACATATATAAAATTCAACAGAGAACCAAGGCTACAAGATATCTCTGTTACATTTCAAGGGAATATTGAGTTAAGTTATCCAGTTGATTCATGGGCAAGACAGGAAATTAAGACTATCAAAGCAATACTTGAGTCAATTCCTCCTCCTCTTGAAGATGATCCTTTTGAATCTTTTGTACAAGAACAAACTTCTGAAGAAATGAAAGGAATACCAGGGATGCAGGTATTACCCATAAGATACCAAAAATACTACATAAAGATCCAGGTAGAAATTTGTCAAGAAATATTTTCTTTAACAACACTTATAGATACAGGATCTGATATCAACCTGCTACATAAAAATATTATTCCTGCAAAATATTGGGCTCCTAGATTTGGGACTGCTACAGGATTAGGGGATAAAGACACAGATTTCCAGTATGAAGTTTCTAGAGGCACAATGCTTCTAGATGATTATGGTTTAGGGATGAGATTTCATATTTCTGAGATACCTATTGACTGCATACTAGGCTCCCCTTTCTTATCAGCCATAGAGCCACATGGTTCCTGTTTATGTGCCAAAAAGCAGCCTGGATATTTTGTCACTATGCCACAATTAGGGAATATCCCACCAAAAAGGTTGGAACTTCCTTTCATATCTGATGTTCATATGCAAATAACATTTTATAAAAAATGCATGGTAATAGTTGAAGTTTTTGATAAAGAAAGAAATACTCCAGTTACTAAGTATTATGATGATAACACTCCTTGGAATGTGTTCAAAGCTCATTGGAAACCTTCTTGGCAGCTCAGACACTCTGAGAAAATTGAAATCAGACTACCAGGGTTTTCTACTAACAGAAGTTCCATAGTTCTTCCTCCACAACATGTTCTTGGCCAAATACATCAGCCCATAACTATTACTTCCAGAGAAAAACTTATAGAATTTGGATACTTGACCAGATTAAGATCTGTTGATACCCAATGGTATGAACATTCTACAAGAAGTTGGGTCAGATCACCAGTATACCACTCTTTTCAGATAAACCGAATGAGATCCCTTTCAGATTGGCCGCATCAAAATCCAAATGAAGTTCTCTTTGGTTTAAATTATGAACAATATAAGGAAATGTGGTTTAACATCTGTTTATGGACTGGTAGGTTCAATTTTTATTATTGTATCATTAAATTTGCTCATGACTTCAGAAATTGGGAGGAACCAGATTGGTTAATAACATGGTGGAAACAATTTGGGTTAAATCCTATCGGCATAAATCCAGATGTAACAGAAACTGGCAAGATGTTCATATTTTATACTAGACCGCTGGACACTTTTGCTGATCTCTTTTCTGAAGAAGAATATAAAGAAATGTTCGTCAGAGAAAAGCATCCATGGATTATCAGAACGAAGTTCTTCTTCATAAATATGAAGATCCTGATAGTGACCCTGACTTAGTACGTGAAGTATATACACAACATTGGGATCCATATTACTTTAACCATTTCAAAGATCAACCTTTTGATTAAATTTCATGTCTATATGTCCGACAGAGGTGACATCTGGGTTTCGTGGTATCAGAGCCTCAGTTCGTGTATAGGCTTCAAATAAGTACAAATGGTATCAGATCCATGCACTTCATTTTTCCCCATGTATGATAACAGACTCATTCTGATCTGTTAAAAGCTATTCGCTCTTTTATCTATTTTTGGTTTAAATCTGAATCCAGAGCTGTATCAGTAGTCTCGGGCTGTTTAAAGGCACAGTTTCCACTACTGCGACTCGCTGAACGGATTACTAGTCTTTACCTGAGGAGTCAGCTAGGAGCCTGTCTAATCCTTTTGTATTAAAAGACATAAGACTAAACGCCCTCCTTTTCTATGTAAAGATAGTAATACTTAGTATGGATTCTTCAGTTATTGTCAGAGATGTGCATAATACTATAGAGTCATATGTGTCTACTTCTAAGCACTGTTCTTTAATGATCCATTATATGCCTTCAATTGAATCTTTAGATCCCAGACTTAAAGAAATTTACATAGGAATGAGGACACCAAACTCTCCTAGATATGGCCTAGGATATATAGATCAATGTGATACTGTTATACCAGACTGTCGGTTCTCAAATCCTTTTCCTTCTAACATCAAAAGACCCTCTGTAGAAGAAATTTTAAAGTATCTCACAGTTATCACTGGCTGTGAAAAGGGAACACTACCTGAAGAATGGATCAAGAAAATGACAAACTGGGATTTGTTTACAAACCCAGAATCTCTAGAGTTTGACAGGATTACTCCAGATAAAGAAAAGCAAAAACTGTCAAAATTATGGAAAGAATATATGCTCAAAGAAAATTGTTGGATTTCATTTTTTGAATGGAAAAAGTTGTATTTAGATCCTATAGTTCAAATGGTAGGAGAAAGTTCTAAAGCTACCAAGCATCAGTGTAAAAGTATAGACGACACTCCTGTTGAAACAAACACTACTTTTCCTCCTTTCAAAGGCATTATTTTAGAAGATAGCTCTAAACAAGACAACGATATTCCTCTATTAACAGATGAGACAAATCAACTATCTGGGATAGACAAAAGAGTCCAATCAGTTTCAGAACAATTAAATTGGACAAATACTGCCTTACGAGGAATGGCTACCCAAATATATTTGACTAATGACTATGCCAAGAAAGGTCAGATCTTAGATCTGCAAGTTTCTACAAATAATGTTGTCCACTCTGTCAACCAGATCTATGAAAAGATCATCGATGTCAAAGATAAATTTGATTCAACTTTATATGAAGTCTCCTACAAAACAAAAGAAAACCAAAAACATCTAATGGAAGGATTAGGAACTGCCTTAACTGAAATAGGTAAGTCTTTAACAGACCTCAAGAGAAAATCCAGCCAAGCAGACAAACCTATTCCACCTTCATTCCTTCTTCCTAGCCCTCGTATATCTATACTATCTCCTGTATATAACCCCTCTGAAAAAACAATTAAGAAAAAATTTCCTTTCTTCTTTCCACCTAAGAAAGATCAACCAGAAAGCTCTAAGAAGAATTCAGATAACATTCATTCTATGGTAACCATCAGAAGACCTTCTTTTGAAAATATCCCAGCCCATTTATCTAGACCTCCTGCTCCTGACCTCATGGGAAAAGGAAAACTCCCTGAAACCCAGACCTTTGCTGATGACTGGTTCCAGGAATGGAACATTGACAATTTGTCTATCGCCCAGATTAGACAAATGATTGATAGAATGTACGTTTCCTACAAAATCATGTGCATGAAAGGAAAAAGTGAAGTAGAAGCATGCAAAACTCTTATTCAATGCTTCACTGGAACACTTAGCAAGTGGTGGGAAGTGGTATCTTCTCCTCTTATGATCAGTAAAATGGAATCAGGATCACTAAAAGATGAAGAAGGGGATATAGTATATCATCCTGATGGAAATCCCATAAACAATATGATAGGAGCCCTCACTGCCTTAATACTTGAACATTGGTGTGGGACAGAAACATAAATTGCTGACAAACATGAAATTGTTCTAATGAATATGAAATGCCGAAAGATGTCTGAATATGAACAATTTCATAAAGAATGGACTTAGTGGATCTTTGAAGTCAAAGATAGTAAAAACTTGATGTGGAGACAAGTATATATGGTAGCCCTCCCAGGTAAGTTTGTGGAATATCTCAAAATGGAAGATACCTTTAAGCTTCCTTATGAAACTTACACCTGGGGAGAAATTTATTCTATCATCACAAAATCTTTGATAGGACTCTATACCAGCATGAAGATCCAAAAGTCAGTGCCCAAAACCTCTTACCTGCCTGACCAAAAATCAGTTTGTGAACAATATGGCCTGTATAATACTAATCCCTCTTTTAAGAGAAGAAAAAGGCTTAAAGACAACAGAAAAGACAGAGGTAGAAAACATTTAGGAAGATATAAGTATGTTCTAAATACTCATTACTTTGCACCTCATGATGTTAAGCTCAAGACTCATAGATATGAGGCTAAACAAAAAATCAAATGTTGGATTTGTGGAAATAACGGACATTATGCACATGAGTGTCCTGAGAATGAAGCTTCCAGAAAATCAAAAGGGAAAGCTTCAGAACAAAGGGCTAAAGAAGCTCAGGAAAAAAAGAAGGTAGCTTTTAAG
>SNQJ01S0048470.1:0-30973 GCA_010110895.2 Picea sitchensis | reverse complement strand
TTCAAAGGTTGGGCGCTTGAAGTGAGAGGAGCCATGCTCCTTTCCTATGACAGTGTTGTAGGAGGGGATGTGCAACGCCCCTCCCTCGGCCTCCATGGCCATGGCATGAAGTAGAAGGAAACAGATTCAGGTTGCAGCAGAGAACCCTAGTGCACATTTTCCACCACTTCCAACCATTTTTCAATGTTATTATTGATAAACTTTGCTTATTTTCTTCATGGATGAAACCTTTCAACTTTCTTTCCCTTGTTTCTACCATTTTCATTTCTGGTATCTAACATTTTCATTTCTTGTAGAAGCTCTTCAACTCCCAGGTATCAAACTATATTTTTTAGTTTATGTTATGCATGTAATAATTTTGGACATAAAGCTGTGAATTGCAGATCTATCAACAGGAGCATAAACAACTTTGAAATTCATACACAAAAGGGTTATCCAAGAAGGCCTAGTGAAACACAGAGAACAAGTTATAACAGGTTTGAATCTTTGAGCACTGAAGTGGAATGTTACAAATGTAACAACTTTGGACACATGGCCAAATATTGTGGAATGCCAATCCCTCCTAGAGAACTGCAACAAAATAAAAACACTCGAAGATAGGAACCTCATAAAAGGACATGGATAAGAAAGCATAATCAATATAGCAATGAAGAATGCACACTCACTATACAACCTAAGAAGAAGAAACATAGTTGGTATGTTGATAGTGGTTGTTCAAAAAACATGATAGGTGATAGAGACAGGTTTCTTACATTAATAAAGGAAAGATATGGACCAGTCTCCTTTGGAAATGATTATTCATCTAAAATCATTAGAAAAGACACAATTAGAATTGGGAACAAGAATACCAAGGAAGGAAATGTTCTACTAGTAGAAGATATGAAACATAATCTTCTAAGTGTGAGTCAAATGTGTGACCAAGGTAATAAATTTACTTTCGATTCACAAAAGTGCGAGATAAGAAAAGAAGGTTCAGGAAAATTGATTGCAACAACTACGAGAACTTCAAGCAACATATATGTATTAACTCAAATTGTAAATGAAAAGTGTTTCCTAGGAAACGAAGACGAAAGTTGGCTATGGAACAAAAGAATGGGTCACATACATTTTTATAACCTTGTCAAACTCAGAAAAAAGGAAGCAGTCAGAGAAATGCCCCAGATAACGAAACCATCCAACACTTTATGCAAGCATTGTCAACAAGGAAATAAAACAAAGACCAGGTTCAAATCAAAGGAATATACAACAACAAGACCACTGGAAATTGTGAATACTGATCTAGTTGGACCAACTACAACAAATGGTTTAAAATGTGAGAAATACTTTATGTTATTAGTTGATGATTATACAAGAATGACTATAGTTTTATTTCTCAAGAATAAGTTAGAAGCTTTTGAAAAATTCAAGGTCTACAAGGAAATGGTTGAAAATGAAATGGATTCAAAAATCAATTGCTTGAGATATGAGAATGGATGAGAGTTCACTTCAAAGGAATTTATGGACTACTGCAGTATTCATGGAATACAAATCGAATTCTTCATTGCTATGACACCTCAATAGAATGGAGTTGAAAGAAAGAACAGGACAGTACAAGAAATGGCTCGAACAATGTTCATGGTTTCCAAATTGACAAATATATTTTGGACATAGGGAATGCATACAACATTTCACATTCAAAACAGAGTAATTCTCATAAACAACATTGACAAAAATCCATACGAGATATGGAAAGGAAGACCAACAAATATGAATCACTTCAAAGTTTTTGGAAGCAAATCCTACATCAAAAGAGAAGATGGAAGAATGGGAAAGTTTGACTCTCGTGTGGAAAAAGGAGTACTTGTTGGTTACTCAAGTACAAGGAAAGCATACAAGTGTTACAACCTAAGATTGAACAAAGTTGTAAAAAGCATCAACGTAACGATTGATGAAACATGTAGACAAGAATTAAAGGAAGAAGAAAATGAATCAATGGAACAAATTTACGAAGAAGAAACAAAATATGAAAAAGTAGAAGCAGAAGATGAAGAGGATCCGACAAAAGAAGAAGAGCAAGTTTAGCAAATGCCTCCAAAGACACCTAGTAGATGAGTACAAAAGAATGATCCTCTAGATCATATTATAAGAAACAAAGATGCAGGAGTTGATACTAGAAAAAAAATCCATTCACCAGAATAAACTCACCTAGCACTCTCATCTACGATTGAACCAACTTGTTTTGAAGAGGCCAACAAGGATAAATTTTGGAATAAGGCCATGGATGAAGAATTGGATCAAATAGATAAAAATGACACTCGAGAATTGTTTCCAAGACCAAAGGATAATAATGTGATTGACACAAAGTGGGTATATAGGAATAAATTGAATGAAGATGGACATGTTACAAGGAACAAATCTAGATTGGTATGTAAAGGATATGCATAGGTTGAAGGAATCGACTTTGAAGAAACAATTTCCCCAGTCACCAGAATGGAAGCAATCCGATTGGTTTTATCTTATGCATGCTCCAAAAATATTAAAGTGTATCAAATGGACGTAAAATTATCTTTTCTTAATGGGGAACTTGAAGAAGTCTACATTGAACAACTAGAAGGATTTAATTTTTCAGATAATGCAGATTATGTGTGTAAATTAAAGAAGGCATTGCATGGTCTAAAACAAGCTCCTAGAGCATGGTACTCTAGAGTGGATAAATATCTACAATAGGCAGGATTCAAAAAAGGAAGTGCATAAAACAACCTCTACATCAAGATACGTCAAAGGAATCAAGGAATTTTTATTTCTCAAACCAAGTATATCAGAGAAATGCTGAAAAGGTTCAGGATGGAATATTGCAAACTAGTTATCACTCCCATTCAAACCAATTGCAAGTTGAGAAAATATGACGATTCAAAGTCTACTGATCAGAGGAAATATAGGTTAATGATTGGTATCCAACTATATGTGACAACATATACACCAGATATAATGCAGGCAGTTGGATAGGTGGCACGATTTCACACAGCACCAAAGGAATCACATCTATTAGTAGGGAAAAGGATTTTCAGATATCTCAAATGAACATAAGAGTTTGGATTGTGGTATCCAAAAGGAAAGGATCTATCACTTATTGCCTACATAGATGCAGATTGGGCAAGTTACATTGATGACCGACGAAGCACCAGTGGAGCAACTTTCGACTTGGGTGAGTGATTAGTATCATTTCTAAGAAAGAAACAATCATCAATATATTTATATACAGTCGAGGAATAGTATATGGTAGCAACAACATGTTGTACACAGGTCCTATGGATGAAACAAAATCTGACAGAGATGCAGGTTGAGTATGATGAGCCCATTCCAATATATTGTGATAATACAAGCGCCATCGGTATCTCAAAGAACCTGATGATGCACTCCAATATGAAGCACATTCTAATCAATTATCACTTTATACAGGAACAGGTTGCAGAAAAGAACATCAGAGTTGAATATGTGGGCCCAAAAGAACAAGTGGCAGGCATCTTTACAAAACTGATTCCATGAGAAGCCTTTGTGTATCTTCGCGAGAGACTCAGAGTTATTTCTACTCCAAAATGAATTATTTTGAATGATTATCTTATATGTCTTAGATGTTCACAAGGAAGCACCATAAAGAGGACATTTCAGGTTGGGAGATAATACAGTTCAGTTAGGGGGAGCAACCATGGATGGAAATATACCTTTTCCATTGATGAGAAAGGGGGAGAGATTTATCACATGTAGAGGAAAGAGGCATGATTCCACGGGGAGCATTGGTCACAACGATGCAAAGGACATATGCATGGTTCCAAGGGGATCGCTGGTCACAGGGGGAGATTGTTGACATGACCTCAGTATTGCATGACATGACCTCAGTATTGCATCAGAGTGTTTCCATCAATGCCAAAGGGGATATTGTTTATTAAATGGGATGGTTGTCATTGATGTCAACCCTTGAATAAATTCCGGTAACGAATTCCGGTAGAACAATGGTTTAGGTAATGGAACCAAGTTTGTTTGATGGATAATGGTATGAGTTTTGTGATACTTGCAGGGAAGAGACTATTTCAAATGGATAGTACATGTCATGCCATTTTCGGTGGTATGTGGAACGTCACTTAACTCCTCACGATTAGAGAGTTATGGCCATGTGAAGTTGGAGAACCCTCATGAGTCATCTAGAAACCCCTAAAAGTCAAAGTTTTTGCAAAACAAATTATTTAAATAATAAATTTAATGGAGGAATCCCTAAAATAAGGAAAGTGGAATGCTACATGAAATCATAAATAAGAGGCAAGGCTCTCTCATTTAATCACACTTGAACACATAGAATATATTTTGTTGTGCAAGGCTTATTGCAAGTACTCATTCATATATCTGAAGTTGTGAAAGTATGAGGTAGTACGAAGGGTTGACGGAGAAAGTTTCAGAATTACAACGAATACTAAAAACCCTAATTTCTGATACGTACATTGGATGACAATGTATTAGGGTGCGTACATACTGAGTCGTACATGGGCTGACAATGTATTAGGGTGTGTATGTACGCAGGATGACATTGTATTAGGGTGCATACATACACGGGATGGAAGTGTATTATGGTGCGTACATGTTGGTAAAGCCATGGAAACTTGAGAAGATGAAGATGTGGATGTTCTAGATTCTAATATCAAGCTCCTAGGAGGGTCTACAGTGCTCAGATACATCAGATCTATCCATTGGTTCAAAAGGTATGTGTTATTTCTATAAATAGTTGGATTTTAATGTATGCATGAGAAATGGTTATAGAGATTTGAGAATTATCCCTAGAGAGACTAGTGGCTGCATGGGATCTTCCGTATAAGTTATATCTACAAAAATACATTTCTTGTATATTTATCATTGATACTTCTTGTTGATGCACATTTTCTATTTCTTGGCATATGGCTAAGGTTTTTTGTGGTATATGGTTGAGAGCTTGTATTGGTTGATGTATTGAGAGGATGAATATCACAAAGGGTTTGAAGTCTAGATCATGTGAGTGATATTATACTTATTCATGATTACACACACTTATGGCACATGAATAGAGAGAGATATGAATGAGGATGCATTCACATGGTACAAATATAGTCTGGATACAGTAACATGTTACATATTTATGTGAAAGAAGTTACACAGGGTCAGAAGTTTTCAGAAGAAATAAAACCCTAGTTTGTAGAAGGCATATGCACGTTGCATACTTACATGGGATTCATAATATATAACGCATGTACATACGCGTGATGCAACACTATAGGTTGCGTACATGTTGCATTTTGTTATTACATGTTCAGTTCAGGTACAAATTGATTACATGGCAGTTGTATAGGTTGGTTCCAGGTCAGTGGTACAGATTGATACAATTGTATAGTGGTATATCTCATAGTGATAGTGCGATAGTGGTTCCATCATTATACTTCTACTTCAGGGCATTTGTATGGGGCAAGGATAGGTGGTTGTATCCACCTTTTAGTTGTAGCCATAAAACATAGGGGGTTGTAGCCTCCTTCTAGTTGTAGCTAGAGAATTGGGGAGTTGGAGCTTCCCTCAGGCTGTAGCCTGAGAAACTGAGGGGTTGGAGCCTCCTTCCAGTTGCATCTGGAAAACAAAGGAAGTTGTTCTTCCAATGAATGTAATTCTTCAAGACATATAATAAAAATAATTTCGTTGGTTTTCTCCCACTTTGGGTTTCCACGTAAAAAAACCAGTAGACTGTGTATGTTTATGATTGTTCATTTGTTCATTGTTTATTTACACTACAAATATTGGATGATAATGCTACATTGATGAAAAAGGGTTAAATTGATCTATTACTTATTCACCCCCCCCTCAGTAATCCAACATACAGTACTTGAGTGGTTGACAGTTATTAAGTTAGGACTCGACATGCCTTGTGTTTTTAATTACACACTTGTCTCAAACCTCTTGTGGCAATACTTATGTTTGCCAAGTGTGACTTCTTGGAATGAGAGATGGGAGGTAATTTTTGACCACCTAGCATGGATTTCCTTCTTTCACTTCTATTTTTAGAAAACTTCCAGGGAAGTTGAGGGCCTCTTCTAGTTCTAGTTAGATGGATTAGGGTTTCATTCCTCGGTCTTTAGTTTCTTCTATTTGATTCTTGGGGTTTCTATGTAACTTACTACCTCTATGTACATTATTCCTTAGGTTTTTCTTTTCTCTGGTTTAGCTTTGTCATTGGGACCCTGAGCGTAACCCTTGCGGTTTATGAGGGTACCCATCAGAAAGAGAAAATGTGGATTTCGGTTGGTTAATTCGTTCTACTGGGAGAGTTTTGTTGCAGGGTCGAGCTACTCCTGGTAATATCCTACCATAACTCTGCCATTATATTTGTAAAGTTTTCCTTATATAATGTTTATTCTGTGTTAATGCAAGTATTTCTCAGCCAAAATCGCAAGGATTTTATTCCAACCAACCATTCGAAAACCATGTAAGTAACATTTAATTTTAATGTCTCTTTCCTAACTGTGATAAATAATTTACCCAGGTTCTATACTATTTTTTTTGTTTACGACCCTTGTTGACAGGTATTGGCTATGACTGCTTAGCCAGGTCACTCAACCATCAAATGGAAACTCAATTTCCATAACAGACTGTAGCTATGGATGAAGGTTTAAAACTACTATTCAGATCTGATATTAATTAGGAGGTTACCTAGCGTAGGTATTTCAACCCTATTTTGGTCTACTTAAAACAAAAGGATGTAATTTATTGTTTTTATCAATATACAAAAGTTTGGTTGCGTATAAGTGTTATATTCCCTTTTTATGCAGTTTAGTTAAGACTCGCTTTTTCCCCGTGCATGTTAAAAAGGGTTTTGCTTTTGTTAGATTACAAAGTCATGTCAACATGAATGTAGTTCTATTACCTATTTCTTAATGGAAATTTCACTACTTCTTCAGTTTCTGTCCTTGAACAGGCTTCGAGCATGTACTTAACCTTCTTGCATGATATTTCCTAGCTTCCTTCTCATTTTTTTAAAATGAATTACTGAACCTATTAGTCTACTTTTTGTTATAATATTGTTGTTAAATATGTACCAATTACTACCTTGTTGTGCTAATTGTTAATGCAAATATTCTAGGTTGTCTCTGTGGTAATAGCATGGTAGTTTAAAATATGGCTTGTTTAGTAGTCTTTTCATTTACATAGATTTCCTCTCTATAAATATATATTATACAATTTTCTTTACGGTAATAGTACTACCATTTTAGTGTCTGGTCTGGTGTTTGTATTTCAAAATTAGAGAGTATTCATCTGTGTTACGATTCTATTTATACATTCCATATTTGAACCTAATTATGGATATATTCGATGCCTTCTAATATATCATGGAAATTGTATATTGAAAATGCAGTAAGTGAGAATCCACTAATATCTAGTTGTATTGCAATCACAAATATTTAGCCACAATTTTCACAATAAAGCATCAACTTTATTCAAATAGATTATCTTAGAATTTCAATTGAACAATAGGATAAATATAATAGAATATCCACAGATTACTAAAATAACAATAACTTAATCTAGAACATAATGGAAGAAAAACCTGTAACTTGAGAATTCCTTAGGGAAAAACACAAATCAAGTGGTTTGTTCCTCCCAACCTTAGATTAGAGCTTCCACATATGCTTACTCTGTCACCCTCAAGATAAATATGATGCAACAAACTAAGTCACCAAGTGACTTCCTGTAGTGTGTATGGTTCTAACCTTTACATGAATATATCACAATAATATTTCTCATATTTCACACTTGATTCAAAATGGCATCCTATTCTCCTTATTCTCTTTTCTTTTATAAGATTTTCCCATTTATTTGACACTTGTATGAGCCTCCTATTCATTGAATACCTGTCAATTTTTTTTTTCTCATTGAGCAGATGCCAATTTTATTTTTACTCATGTTCCAAAAAACCTAAGATCTTATCTCACTTTTGTTGAGTTAACTCAATAGATCTTCACCACTTGTCCCCCTTCTATCATCACTTGGTAGTTCTATTTGGATCCATGGAATTTATCATCTAACAATACCACTTCACGTGTGTTTCCTATTTCTCTTTTATTAAAATAATAAGTAAAACAATAAGTTTGAGTTTGATCACCACAATCAATAATGTGCTGATAAAAAAATAATAAAAATAATAATAATAAGTCTTAAATTGCAAATTTTTGGGTATCACAACAGAGGTGGAAGAAAAAACACATAGAGATCCATATGAATTACATCAGAGAGTTGGTACATGAAGGGATAATTGAATTTTAGTATTGTCCTTCATCTGAACATACTGCTGACATATTCATGAAGAATTTCACTTAGCATAAATTCCACTTTCCATGTGACCGCCTTGTTGTGAAGGACACAACTTCCTAACATTTGTATTTTATTTTTCCAACATTGTATCTTAAGGGGGGGTTTTACCATAAGGTTTTCCATCTTTCCTCCTTTTTAGTGATCATTGATCAGATTCATTGTAAAATGGGTACCTAACATGGCTTCTTTCTGGAACCCATTATTCATTTACTTCCTAGTTGCATTGAAGGGGGATGTTGGAGATATTACACATCCATGTAATATGTATTTTCCTAATTTTACTAGTATATGTCAAGGGAAAAAAACATATATGGGAATATTATCCCCTGAGAATATTCCCCACTAAAATAGGGTTCCACCTCCTCTCCAATCTGAATCGATTACACTTCAGTCAGACTAGTGGAGTAGAGTCATGCATGGAAACCTTTGTATTATAACCAAGGGTTTCATGCACACCTCATGATCATCACTAAGAGGGTGCAATTACCTTGGGATCATGAATAGGAAGGTGCCACACATGTGCATGCATGATTCACTCCTCAATACACTAGTTATTAGCCAACTAATTGATGATTGCATGGCCAATTAACTAAGACTAGGTGGTAATTCACTCTAGAGTCTATCAATGGGTTCTCACGTCTCTCTAGATCCCTACTTTGGTGCATTATTTTATACATGTAGAGTATATCATATATATTTTTCCATTATCTCATTTGGTTAATACAATTTTTTATTCTTTCTCTCATCTTCTTATCTCATACTCTATTTCTTTTAAAATGTTTGTGTGAATTACTACTAGATAGATTCTATGTGTAGGCTTCACCCAAAATTCATAGGCTCATGATCAAACTAAAATAATTTTATGTAATGTATTTTTAGTGGTAAGTTAAAACCACTTGTTATGATAAATGGAAGTTCTTGGTTAGTTAGAACCACTTGAGAATTGTAATGGTTGAGAGTAACCCACAAAAAAATAGATTGTGGTTATGGGTAAACCAAAGAAAACCTGGGATGAAAATTGATGATGATGTTGGGGGAGTGAAAATGTTTGTGATTGAATAATTTTTTTTGAATAATGTACAACAAAAAAATTCCTACATAAATGGTGGATACAATAGTTGGTGACACATGTATTCTAGTGGATGGTAATTATTTTATATGGAATTCAAAAAACACAATGTTTATATTTTGCAGGTACATGATGGACATTGAAGAATATTGAGGATGAAGAATAAATAAGACCAAATATGTGTAGGAGAAAAAACATGAAGACAAAAGACTAAAGAATATTATTGTAGAAGACACAAGTCAAATTATCTAGATGAAGAATATTGAAGACAAGGAATAATGAAAGAAAGGAGAAGATTGAATCACAAATATTTGTTAACAAGGAGTAAGAAGAATTAACTCCTACTTGTGATGTTTAATGAATATATTGTAATGTGTTAATGAAGTAGACCACAATATAAGTCTATGCAAGAATTATATATCTGAGAAGAAAACAGATATATTAGGTATGAAAATTAGTTGAGCGATTCATGGAGAGATATTGTGGAGATAATTATGAATATGGTTGAACTAAGTGTCTAATTAGGAAATAGATTTTATGGTAACATAGAGTTATATTATTGGTGGGAGGGAAAATATTATAAAATTTTGTAAGGACATTGCAGAGTGAGGATCCAAAAGTGAACTACTCTAATGTCAAATGATCAGAAATATTGTTCACACCATGAAATAAAACAATTTGATTACAAATAATAACCTAGAAAATATTCAGATCTAATATTATGAACTAGGAATAGACTTAAGAACAAATTATTTCTTATTAATTTAACTAAAATGCCTTATTATAGGTTTTAAAAAGGGATTCTCCTTAAAGGAGTCAAATAATAAAACCTAACTATTTAACTACTCACATGAATCCTAGTGTATATTTATTAATAGACAAGTAAACAATCTTTATTCATGGGAGGTAAGGTATGCTTATTTAGAGGTTTCTCATGATGTTCCATATCAATTGAAAATTTCTCCATGGGGTTCCTTGAAAATCAAACCATGAAATTTTTTGAATATTATCATATGGGATTCGAACGGAAAATTGTCCCATGGGGTTTTTTGAAAATCACCCCATTGGCTTTGATGAAAAAATTTACCCATGGGCTTTGTTGAAAATTACCCCATGGAATTCCTTGAAAATTACAACATGGGCTTTGTTCAAAATCGCCCCATGGACTTCCAAGAGAAAATTGCTCCATGAGATTTTTTAATTCCTAGAAAAATCCCCATGTTAAGTATAAAACCTCTCATTAAGCTCTAGATAGTGAACTATTGCATCTCTAGTGTTATATTTGTTTGTAGGATAGAACCCTTCATTGTACCCTTTAATTATAATTGTACCCTTTGTCTCCTATATATATAACAAGGAGACCTAATCTTAGGATCTTCTCATCTCATATTGTACATTAAATATATTGAAAAAGAAGGTTTCTCCCTCGAAGTGGACAATAATACATTTATTTTTTATCATTCTCAAGTCATTGGTTTATAACATTTGGAATTAGAGCATTGATCCTAAGGGTTTTTGGCTTCAAGCAAGGCATCTTGGAATTTTTGCTACAAATTTTTTGTTTGAATACTTTAGACAACCAAATTTGGAGGTTACTTAGAATGCATATCAAATTATGTCTGGTAAAAATTTCAAGTTCTGGTTCGTTACACAAGTCATATTAAAGAATTCATATTGGCAGTTTCGCTATAAATTTGTTTCTGGGAAGTTTCAGATAGTGATATTTTGTGGCATCTAAGGAGACATAGTTATTAAGTATGATACAAATTTCAAGTTTTAGGTCATTATAATTTCATGGATATATTCTTTGGAAGTTAGGTTTTGTGACTAGTCCTGAAATTATTCTCAAATGAGGCATGTTTTTATTTTCTCTATAAAATGTTTTTAGTGAATTTTCACACTCTAAATTTTTTTGAATCTTGAGAATACATAGCAAATACACATGGAAAAAGTTTCATATTTTGAATCATTTTAATTTTTGAGAAATATCTCGTGGAAGTTGGGGTTGTTTACTCATCCTAAAATTAGTCTTAAACAAGACATTTTGGAATTTTTGCTATAACATTTTATAAGTGAGGGTTCATATTGTAAATTTTTTCAGGATTTTAATAAGTCATATGAAATTACTAAAAGACAAAATTTCAAACTCATAAGGGTTCAAATTTTAGATATATATCATGATAAATGTCATCCATGCAAACATACTCCAAAACTAGGTTTTGAAAGGAACATAACTTACAATTGGGATAACATTTTGGAATATTTATTTTTGGTGATTCAAATTTTGTGATAAAGAGAAAATATAGGAGAACTATTGTTGTTATCCTACATGGCTCCAAAAAATATTTCAACACCAATTAAACCTCAATCTCATCTATAACTCATGAAGAAAATGAGATACATACCAATCTATCCAAATTGGAGGACCAATTTAATTATTTGAGTGCTAAGTCAATAGGAAGTGATGAGTTGGTAAACACAAAAATAAAAATTCAAGAGATGGAAAAGAAGATGGAAGCATGGAAAATAATATAGATGAAAATAAGGACACGAAAAATATAAGATGGATGAAAATAAGGAAGAAATACAAAAATACATGAATGAAATGAAAAAAATAAGTAGAACCCATTATCTTAAAGAATATCCCTAATAGGGATATGAATATCTAAGGAAATCATGAAAATAAAGAGAACAAGGTTGTTGACACTTAATCACAGATGGAGAGTATTTTTTCACATTTAGAAAGCACAAATATTTAATCTTAAAATTATGATCATTCGTTACTCCAAGATCCACTTGACCAGGGCTTCAAGTATGCACCAAGGAACTACTTCATTCGAAATATTGATATGAGGAATTTTGATGGTAAATATCCTATACCATGGATATTTTATACAGAGCAATAATTTGATCTACACCAAGTTCCAAACTTACAAAAGGTACCTATTGCATCCTTGTATTTAGAAAATCATCAATTTGTTTGGTATCAATGGATTTGTGAAAGAAAAAACAATTCTATTATATCTTGGTCAACTTTTATAGATTAATTGATATCAAATTATGGGGATATTAAGAGAAACACATTATTTATTCAATTGATAAATCTTTAGGAAAAGGGTCCAATTACAGAGCACATTCAACAATTAAAATATATAAGTTTTAGGGTAAAGAACATTCCTAACCGTATACTCTGTCACACACACACACACACACACAGATATATATATATATATATATATATATATATAGGAACTTTAAAGGAAAAAAATCAACATGAGGTGCATCTCTTTGAACCTAAATCCCTAGAGAAAGCTTTCGGTATGGAAATGAAAGAGGAAAACAAAAATATGGCTACTAGAAGGGTGGGTACCAACAACTATAGAGAGCACCATGTTTTCTCTCGTAAAAATGTTTAAACCTTAGAAAATGGATGAAAGAACAGAAAATGGACTATGTTTCAATTATGACAACAAGTACAATAAGGGGCATAAAATCAATGAGAATAAAATATTCTACATAGACTCTGACGAAGAATAAGATCAAGAATTGGAACCATGAAAATATCTATATCTAGAAGAGACTACTCCAGTTATATATTGTCATACATTGGCTAACATTGGTACTCCAAAAACCCTCAATATACTAGGATACATAAAAAATAAAAAGGTAACAATGTTGATTGATTTTGGTAGTGCCCATAACTTCATCAATTACAAATTAGAAAAATATTTTAATTTATTTGTATTTCCGTCAGTAGAGTCTCAAGTAATGATCGTAGATGGAGGTAACATAAATTATTCTTGGAATTTCCATAGTATTAATCTCAATATGGAGGAGTATTCATTAGATAGTTCCATTATTTCCATCTAAATGGGTGGTTCCTGTGTCATATTAAGGGTCCAATTCTTATAATGACTGGGAACAATGGCCCTTAAATTTCAAGATATTTTCATGATATTTTCCTTAGAATGAAAGGAAATTGAGCTTAGAGGTATCCAAGGGAAACTTTGTAAGGTGATAAGCTCTAATAGCATGGAAAAACTACTCAAAAAGGGACAGCATGGTGTAATTTCACAATTGTTCTCACTAGATGTTCAAACATCTATATCCTCTACTCTAGAAGATCTCCAAATATTTATCAACAACCACTCCAAGTTATTTGGATAGACCCCTAAGGGTATTCCACCTGCTCAATATCATGACCATGCTATTCATTTGCATCTCGCAAGTGTACCACATATCATTATGGATTACTAGTATCCATATGCACAAAATAGTGATATTGTGCATATGATCCAAGAAATGTTAGATGATGGCATCATTCAACCTAGCCAAAGTTCTTTCTCTTCACCACTAGTGATGGTTATGAACAAGAATGTCTCATGGAGTATGTGTCCATATTATAGACAACTCAACAAAATGACAATCAAAGATAAGTTTCCTATTTTTGTTATTGATGAATTATTATATGAATTGCATGGAGCAATTTTATTTACTAAGTTGGATCTTCATTTGGGATATCATCTAATCAAAATGAGGTAGGAGGACATTCCCAAAGAAAAATTTAGAAGACTTGAATCTCATTATGCGTTTTTGGTTATCCCATTTGGACTTACTAATGCACCGTCAACATTTCAAATATTGATGAATTATATTTTCAAACCCTTCTCTATAAACCTTCTGTTAGTAGTTTTTTATGACATACTAATCTACAACAAATGTTGGGAAGAACATGTAAAACATGTTCATAAAGTATTACATATTTTTGAACAGAAAAAACTTTATGCAAATTTTTCCAAGTGTGCCTTTGAGGTTCAAGAAGTGGAATATTTGGGTCATATTGTAACTCATGAATGTGTAATAGTGGACCATAACAAAATAAAATATATGAGGGAATGGCCAATTCCCAAAACCTTGAAGAAACTTAAAGGATTATTAGGATTCATAGGATATTACCACAAGTTTGTCGAGGAATGTTGTCAAATAGCGACACCTCTAACAACATTATTACATAAGGAAGCATTTTATTGGACTTAAGAAGAAACCAAATATTTTGAAAAAAATTAAGAAGGCTATGTGTACAACTCATTTCCTAGCCAAACCTGACTTCACACAAGAATTTATTATGGATTGTGATGCCTCAGGACATGGCATTGGTGAATTTTTAATGGAAGAAGGAAAGCCCCTTTCCTTTGAAAGTAGACAACGTAAAGGAAAAAAATTACTCAAACCCATTTATGAAAAGGAAATGTAACTCAAGGATGATTTTAGGGGCTAAATTTCGCTCATGGGATAATTTTCCAAGGTTTTTCCCCAAAACAAATTCGCTATTCTAAACATTATTCGCCCAAATTCTATAGGAAAAAATTATTTTACCTTAAAAATCGCCAAACTTTTATACACACTATACAAATTCCTTAGAAATTTGAATGTTTTTACAAAAATATTGCCAAACATTTTATAGTTGGCATATGAAGGATTAGTAAGATTCACCAAGGTTTCTACATTTTAAAACAAATTTCCATCCTTAAAATCATCCCTGGAAATGTTGGCCATAATACATGCAATTAAGAAATGACTCCCCTAACTAATAGGAATACACTTCAAATTAAAAATATATCATGATAGTTTGAAGTAATTCAGGAATACACTTCAAATTAAAAATATATCATGAGATAGTTTGAAGTAATTCTTGGAGAAATTATTATCCTCATAAGAGAAATAAAAACATGTTACCAAGATTCTAGGTTATCACTTGAAATTATATACAAGAAAGGAAAACATAATGTTCTGGTAGCTTCACTTTCAATGAAAGAAGAGGAAACAAAGTGTTCACTATGTGTTATTTCTATTCAGAATTTGATTGGGTGCAAGAAGCAATGATAGAATGGAAGCAAGAGCAATAGGTATGCAAGATCATTTAACAACTACAAGAGGAACCTATGTAATAGATAAATTTGTATGGAATAATTATTTTCTATGGTATCATGATTGTCTATATTTATGTAAGAATTCCCAACTCAAGTAGAAGGTCCTTCTCAAATTGAACACTTCTCCTATAGGAGGAAATTCATGGTTCTTGAAAGCTTACCATAGGATAAATAAGTATTTGTTTTGGGAAGGTATTAAAACCGATGTTCAAATTTTTTTGTTTGAATGTGTAGTCTACTAATAGAACAAGGGAGAGACAATCAAGATTTTAGGTCTCCTACAACCATTAGCTACACAAAGTCAATGTTAGGAAGAATTTTCAATAGATTGTATTACAACGTTACCCAAATATTAAGGAAAATATTGCATCATGGTAGTTGTAACATACCCGGCCACCCAGGCCGCGTCATGCCACCTAAAAACTTTCATGCTCTGATACCATATTGTAACATACCTAGCCATTGAAGTCGGGTAATTCCACCTAAAACCTTTCATGTTGTGATACCAAATTGTAACATACCCGACCACCCAGGCTGCGCCACACTATTCCATAAAACACTCTTACTAAGATCTGAGACCGTATTGTGAGATCCCAAACCACCTAATGGGATATGCTACAGAAAAAATATGGAATGTATATGAACTTATAACATATACAAATACTCTGGGAAAATTCCCATAATCATGTGGAAATAACAGTAAAAATATACATGCAACTTACACAGGAAAAGCCCATAAACATAAACACATGTATAATTACACAACTTGTAAATTAACACACAATTGATACTTATATTTGATAGAAGACCACCAAATACATGTAGACCTTCCACAATCCTCCCATCCTTAGACCATGCTACTCAAAAATATAAACAGTGGGTCACCCCTAAGTTGGGACTAAACTTCACCTGGGTAAAGGGATTCCTAGATAGGTTTATATGTCTAAAACAACAGGATTAACTCCATCAAGTGAAAATTTTAACTAACATCCTATATTCTCTCATTACCCACATGCATGTCCCATGCCAGGAAGTGTGCCCCTTCTCTACTCAAAAGTCCTTTAGCTACCCCACATCCCTTCCAGGGCTTCGACAACAGGCCAAACAAGAAGTCTTAGATAACTGTAGTTGCAGTTGGGATCCCTCAGGAAATCAATTCCCAATAATTATCTCACCTGGAGAGAGTTTCTCATAGGCCTAACAACCCGCCTCTTCAATCCACAGGCCCAACAACCTGCCTCTTCAAACCCATGGGCTTGACAACCCACTTATTCAGTTCAACTCTTAAGTCAACCAACTACATCCTTAGGTGAAGGCATCAACAGAGTTTGAGTAAGTAACATGTGATGGAAGCCACAACGTTTAGGGTAGAGTGAAGGTGATGGAAACATCAAACTTTAGGTAAGTTACATATGTGTTGCTCCTCATAGGAAGGGTATGATTTTCTGTTGATAACAGGAAAGGTATGGGATACTACTCTAGGAGTGCATGAAGGATCAATAGGTAAGACTAATGGAATTAATGGAATGAATGACAGAAGGAATGAATGGCTCATGCACTAAGCCCAATCCCTTTATATGCATGTACCAAAATGGACACTTTTCATCATGAAGCTTCATGGGCTCCACTTGTAATTCGTTTCCTTCCCATAGGAACTTATGATAACAAAGTTTATGTACATACCTTAGTCTCTTAGGAATACTATTATAATATTCCCTTGGATTTAATCCCATCTAGATTAGCCCCTTTCCTAGGATATTATACCCCCCCTTTCCCTTCCTAGTGGTGTTTAGTCCCCCATACTCTTTTATCGTGGTTGGTATACACGCAAGGATGTATTTTATTAATGATATGAGTGCTTACATATATAAAATTAGACTCACTAGCCTTTAGCATCTAGGCTCTCTAGCCTAATAATTACATAATCCTTCTGGCTTATAATAATCTTTATCATCAGCCTATAAAACATATTTACATTCACATTTACAATTGGGGTTCCTCCTAGAGGTATTACATTCCCCTCCCCTTATTTATGCATTGTCCTCAGTGCATTATATACCATGTACAATTCAAAATTCATAAAAATATCCAAGTGTTTACTAATGAATATTATTATCCACTTGGTGCTCTACTTTCAAGCACCAATTCATGTATTCTTACTCTAGATGGAAGTCATTTTATCTATTCCATAAAAATTATTCAGGAAAGAATTTCATCTCACTGTTCCATTTGACAAACCCTCGTTATGACAACTACCATGCCATAATCACTCCTCAATTGCCTCTTCCTTTTTTCACTCACCCTTCTAGGCTCATGTATTCCTTCACTGTGACACAATCCTTCAGTGACCCATCTTTCCAAGGCTTTCACACACAAGGAGAACACCAACTCATTATTATAACCCCACCAAGGTTCTACATTTATAGGGCTCCAGTGTCTCCAACAATAATTGTTCTTCCCAAGCATTCCAACTTTAATAAATATTATCTCATTTGCATCACACAAATATTGTTATCATGAGAGAACATTATAAAAATTCATTTAGAAACTCAAACTTATTTCATAAGGAATTCAAATTTTCCCCAAAATATGAAATTCTATCTCATAATTGTTTTCATGGTTGTTGAAATAGTAGGATGCAATATTCCTTATGGATTTCAACAAGCACCATATTGAATACCACTTTTCCTGCAATGCTTCCATCTTGCATTCAACCAACAAATGATCAGTATTTCCTGTACATTATACTTTTATTGCAATATGTATCAAAACCTTACAAAGTGATCTTAGAATTTTCTACACCTAACAATTCAATTACAACCATCAAACAATTAATTAACTAGAATGGATTATCATTCTTGGCATATGCATGTTCACAATTAATATGAGTAAATTTATTACTCTATTTTTTGAATAGATATTTTCTTGTAGTCAATGCTCATGTGACTACTTGACTTGAAACTTTCTTGTTGCAATACCTAACAACTCCTAAAATGTTCTCAACTCCATGAGTTAGTAATAGTTGTAACATTTCAACTGTTAGTATAATCATTTCCATCAATAAAATATATGCATTCACTCACAAAACAGATTCGGCAATTTCATTTAAGTATACAATTCTATCATGCATGAGTGAAAATCTACCACTTACTATGCATGAGTGAAATTGTCAATACATATCTATTCATTGTATCTTTCGATTGATTTTCAGAATGCTTTATATCTAAGTCATGTATCTCACCATTGGTAAATTGGAAATTTGGCCAATGCCTTGACACATTCTCCATACACTTTCTATTGTCTTCTCAATTACTTGGGGGCCTTCCTTTTCGACCCAGACACTACACCAATAATATAATTATTTGGTGTTCATTAGTTTTAGAAAAAAGGTTGCAGTCCAAATATTATTTAGAAGTAGGAATTCATCAGATATTTGTGTGGTACATATCCTTTCCATAACCATACTTTTCCATACCCAACCATGTCATGGTCTCATACATGACTAGATTTTCTAGCATCCATTCCTATAATGGGTTCATACCATTTATTTCCTTGGCTATTAGCACATAACAAAGTTAACATGACATACTACTATGTCATTATATGCATTCAAAAGCTAAGAAGATTTGATAATTATTACACGCCTCCATACTTTACCACACCTAGTGGTATCTTATTCCGATTATTCTGATTAATGCATTCAAATAATACCATAATGTGATTTTATAAAATAATTCTCGCTGAGGGAATTCTTACCTAAATTCCATTCAACAATTATGCAATTTTTTTTTATAAAATACATACATGTGCTGTAGGACCCCTCTCTTCTAGGGGTTGCATGACCTCCCGGTCAAGGATATTCAAATACTTGATTCGAATAAGCTCTTCGGGCCTCTTCTAGACCCATAATTTAATTAAGACAGGTCCCTTGTTGTTACCCACACATGTTCGATTCACCTGGACAACCTTTTCTTGGCACTTTTGGTAACACCGAGTGGTGAGTGCTAGCTCCTCTACTAGGCCCTTCTCCTTATGACCACGTGCTATGACCTCCAGCTAGACCCCTTCATGACTTCTAGCTTCGTCTATTTTGAATGCAGCTGATTCCTTTTTCCCCGAAATCAGGACCAAAGAAATCACAGAGACTAGATCTATGACCCGTGCTTCTATGAAATCCAATGACTATGATCCACTTCGGTATTACGACTTCAGGAGTTTCGAGTTCTCCAAATACCCTTTTCTCCAAGTGAATTTTACCTGGAGCTATGGATTCAGTGCCACGTTGTCACCTCGATCAATGATCGATATTGTCCTTTTTTATCACTTAAGGCGACTTGCATTCAATGCCCCTTTTCTCCTCTTTCTCCCATAGTGTCAATCCTCCGAAGTGAAAGATCTTTCGCCACACATCCTTTTCCAATGGATGAATCAGATGAACTCTAGTGCTCCAACCTTTGGGAGTTCTCATGCCTTCACACTCCAATTCCTTCGGAGTAAATCTCCACTCTCCACATGTCCCTCCATTCATCAACGACTCTTGTTCACTTCGACCTTCGGGACTTTTGACCCCCATAAACTTACTCGAAAATTTCCCCGAAGTGCTCTATCACCGAAGTGATAAATCTAATGCAATGTGTTCCAATAACAGACAACTAGGATGATCCCTTACCTTTGGATATTCGGATGAATTTTGGTCAATGACTCCACTTCCTCCTTTATTTTCTTCCTTCATACACACTTTCGGACTCCATGATCCGACAACACATGTCCCTCTCAAATCGATGACAATGATTTACTTCAACAATTCGACATTCAAGAGTTTTGGCTTCACTACTCTCGTTTTCCTATGAAGTACTCTTCTCCCATAGTACATGGATCTCCGTCGCATGTCCTTCCTGGGTTCAATGGTACACATCTCTTCATTCTTTGCTACTTTGGAAAAAATCTCTCCTGCTCCACGCAAATCGTCCAGAGCTTTATCTCCCAGACTCTCTGATMTGCTTCCACGTATCCTCCTCGATACCGACGACTTAGATTTTCTTCGCAACTTGAGGACTTCGGAGATCCYGCTCCTTGAACACCTTCAAACCTATGAACACACGAAGTGATGAAGGAATCACAGACTATCCTTCATGCAACTTCCCTAGATCTCACAGTCTGGAAATATCCCAATTCCCCCTGAATAGATCTCTATTCTTGATTGTGAAWTTTTTAGTGGGATCCTCCCTACTGAATAATTTCCACCCACTCTCTCTTCTAATCTTGTTCCTTCTCAAAAAATTTATCTCCTCAAAATTCTTCTTCGACACTTAACTGAATATCGAACCTGAGAATGCCTTGCAACATACTTATTTCAATTAACCCCTTTTTGGGTGACTGTGCACTCCTTGCAACTGTTCTTACCCGAATCAATTTTTCCTCCTGAACAATTTGGCATTGAGTGTGTTTCTACTAATGCACATCTTGCCTGGTCCTTTTCACTCTTTTCAAATAAAGCTTCAAGTTATTTCTCTTGAGATTTTGAGTCAAAGCATAATCTGTCAATGCACTCCTTGTGGACACTATGAACTCCCTGCATAGAAAGCTCCACGTTATCTCTTCAGAGCTTCTAAGTTGAGATAGACTCTGTCAACACACACCTTACGGACACTATGCACTCCTTGCATAAGATCGTAGAAGAGAAAAAATTGAAACTTATATAATCCTCACATATTCATACATTCAACCATGTAAATCATTCATAGCATATCAACAAGTAGTAACAAAGAATTGCAATTAAACATAAATCCTACCATTCATTCAGATAGACATAGTAACAGTAACACCAAACATTTGGATCAACGCTTCTCTATTCTATTCATTCAAATTATATGTACATGGGCTCATACAACTTGATAAGCTTCAATAGTCTACAACTACAATAATCTTAGCAACTTTAAAAAACCTTCAGTAGCCTCATTTGGGCATATAATACACATATTTATACAAGAAGGGCTCATAAAGATTTTCCCTCTGACTACCATAGTGCTATCCTATCAAATTAAAATATTTGAACTTCTATGGGTTATTACAATAAAATATCGATACATACATATAACAAAGAATGCCTCATATCTATACTAATATTAACTACATTAAATAAAATACAACCTCCATCGATATCACACGATGGTTCAACCTCTTCACATTTAATATCTTATTTAATTACACTCTTTTCAATATATTTCATGACATGCCATCTTTAAAATTCAAAACACTTCAAAATGCATGCTAGGGAACTGAGTTGTCCTCCACTTGCGCTTTGATGATGATGATCCTGCATCATACTCCTCTGGAAAAAAAATCATGGAATCTTGTCCATGAGCTCCTACATTAACCTTCCATGCTTTTGAATATATGACTCATTTACCCAAATGACATATTCTATTGGGTGTCCTTTCCACTTTACGAAATACTCAAAATATGTCTTCCTCCTGGTATTCTTACCAATCATATGATCTATGACCTTTTCCATCTGCGAATTTTCGGCTACAGGCATCTGCTTCTCCCACTGGATCCCTTTTTTATCTTTTGATCTTTTGGTGTCATATTCCCTGTAAGGATACAAGTTTGAAATGTTGAATATGGGAGATATACCCACACCCTCTCACAACTCTATTTCATAAGCATTTGCATCAAATTTCCTTAAGATCTTGCATGGTCTTATCTTCTTCAACTTCAGTTTGTTATATGTTCCCCTTGGGAACCTTTCCTTTATGAGATGTGACAGAACTTGATCTCCCACTTCAAATCGAATTTCTCTGCTATGATGATCAACTCTGTATTTATATTCTCTGTTGCTATTCTGCAACTTCTCTTTGATTTGATTGTGAAGCTTCTGTATCTCCGCAGTAAATTCTTCTGCTCCAACGTTTTTGAATTTATTCTGCTCAAAATATGTCAACTATGATACTCCTCTCTGCTTCATCCCATATACTATCTAGAATGGAATATTCCATTTACTCATGTTTGGTGATTCATTGTATGAAAAATATTCTTGTGACATAATCTGATCCCACTGGCTATGATGTTCAGTGACCAGACTCCTCAACAAATTTCCTAAACTATGATTTACAACCTCAATCTGTCCATCTGTTTGAGGGTGATATGATGAACTAAAGGACAGTTTTTTCCCCAACTTCTTCCACAATGTCCTCCAGAAATGACCAACAAATTTAGTGTCCCTATCTAAGACAATACTCTTGGGAAACCCATGAAGTATCAGAACTTCCTTGAAAAATAGATTTGGAATGTGTGTTGCATCAATAGTTTTCTGGCATGGGATAAATTTTTCCATCCTTTAGAATCTATCAACTACAACAAATATGGAATCTCTTCCCTTTTGTGTTTTCGACAATCCCAACATGCTATCCATGCTTATTGTATCCCAAGGCCTATATGGAATAGGAAATGGGTTATACAACCCAGTGTTCTATGGCCTTCCTTTTACATACTAGCAAATATTACATCTATTTACAAGTTTCTCCACTTCTTCCCTCATTCCTGGACAATAGTATGAATAGTTCCACTATCCAAATGTCTTGTCATGGCCAAAATGTCCTAGTAAACCTACACTTTGTTTTTCCTTCAACAGATTATCTCTCATCGAGAACTTTGGTATGCACAACTGGCTACCTTTAAACAATAATCCATCCTGAATCAGATACTCTGTCCACAGACTTTTGTCTCTAATCACAGGATTTGAACATGCTTCATATGCCTCCTTAAAAAATTTGGATCATCACAATACATCTCCTTAAGGTGTTTAAACCCTAAGGATTTTATTTGAAATTCCTGTAGAATCAGAAATCTCCTTCTCAATGCATCAACAACCTTGTTAGCATTACCAGAAATATGTTTAATGAAAAAATTGAAATTTTTCATAAACTCTATCCACTTAGCATGTCCTTGATTTAAATTCTCCTATCTGGTTATGAATTGTAAAGACTGATTATCGTTGTACAAAACATATTATTTTGGAACAAGGTAGTGCCTCCATTTCTTTAAGTCTTGAACTACTGCATAAAATGATTTATCATAGGTGGAGTACTTCCTCTTGGTATCATTTAGCTTCTCATTGAAATATGCAACCGACCTATTTTCTTGGCTTAATACTGCTCCAATTTCTAATCCACCAACATCACATCATACTTGAAATGTCTTCCTGAAATATGGAAAGACCAGAATCCACTGTCCTGTTATCTTCTCCATTAATATCCTAAATCTTTTCTTAGCTTCTTATGTCCACTTAAAAGACTTTTTTCTCTTCTTCACCGTATCTAATATTGGTGCAAAAATACTACTGAAACTTCTAATGAACTTCCAATGGAAACTTGTTAATCCATGAAAGCTTCTCACTTCGAATATGCTCCTTAGTGATGGCCATTCTCTGATTTCTCTCACCTTTTGTGGATCTATATTCAATTCATTTGAATATATTACAAAACCAAATTAAATGAGTTTTGTCTTCATAAAAGAGGATTTATTCAGATTTATTAGAGACTTCTCCGGCTGCCACCTTCTCATCACTAATGTTAAGTGTCTCAAATTATCTTCTTCAGTTTTATTGAAGACTATTATATCATCCAGATATACAATCACAAACTTACCAATAAAATATTTCAATAACTCATTCATCAATCTCATAAAAGTACTTGGGGAGTTTGTCAAGCCCAATGGCATAACGAGGCACTCATACAGCCCTTCATTCATTTTGATTGATTTTTTCCACTCATTACCTTCTCTCATCCTTATTTGTTGATATCCACTTTTCAAGTCTATCTTCGAAAAATATCTTGCTCTGCTTAAACATTCCATTAAGTCATCCATCCTAGGCAAAGGAAATCTGTACCTAATGATGATTTTGTTTATGGCTCTTGAGTGTGTACATATTCTCCATCCTCCATCTTTTTTTGGACTCAACACAGTTGGTAATGCACATGGAATCAAGTTCTCTCTGCTAAAACCCTTGTCCATCAAATCCTGGACTTGTCTCCTTACCTCCTCATTCTCTCGAGGTGTCAATCTATATGCTACTTTGTTTGGAAGACTCACTCCTGGTATTAAATCAATGTGATGGCTAATACTATTGATGGGTGGTAATGAGCAATGTAACTGATCCACTACTATACCAACAAAATTTTATAACATCGCCTGAATTTCTTCAAGAAGATCATCCATAGAAGTACTTGTAAGGATCACCCTGGGCTTCCTCATCACAAAACATTGCATCTCATGTTCCTTCTTGACTTCACTTAAGATTTCCTTCCCACACATGAGAAGTATACTTGTGTTGGATTATTCCTTAAATTTATTTTCCTCTATTGGTAGTAGCATGTGTGTTCTACCATTTTTCTCCAAGGTATAAGTATTTCTTCTCCCATCATGAATGAAATTTCTGTCGAACTTCCATGGTATTCCCAACAAGACATGACATACATCCATGGGAATCAAATCACACAAAATTTCATCTCTATATCCTACTATCTTAAATTCAACTAGGAATTGATTAGTTACCATTACCTCCTTTCTGCAACCATGAGACTCTATACAAACTCAGATGTGTAGTTTTCTCAAGCTCCAATTTCTCCACCATTGTTGTGGATACCAAGTTATCAGTGCTCCCACTATCAATTATTACCTTGCATACCCTATCTTTAGTCTTGCAAGCAGTCCTCAACAAACTGTTCCTCTGCACTTGTTTTTCCACCTCTGGCTCTGGCTTCAAGAGAACCTTCTTGATCATCAAATATCTCCCAATTTCTGCACCTTCTGCCTCAACATTCCTCTTATGCGCTTCCAAACTGTGGGCTTCACCTCCTCCTTATTTCTTTCTCTCAGGGCATTCCCAAGACATGTGTCTTGTTTTTCCATAGGCATAACACTTCATCTATCCTCCTCTTGCTCTTCCTATTCCTCAAGGAAAATAATTTCTTCCACCATAATGTCTCCCTCAAGAACTTCCTCCTCTTTCTGAGGGACTATGTGGTTTTCCAGTATCAACATTGGGCTTTTGTGCCTTGTCATGGAAAATTCCATCACCTTTGTTTACACTTCTTCCTCTCCTCCACTGACTCTGTTTCCTGTTCAACTTCTCTTCTACCTTCAGTGCAATCTGACAATCATCCTTCATTGTCCTTACTGTCATCATACTAATTTCATACGGGATTTCATACCTCATGCCATTTATATACCTGCCAACATTTTCATTATATTTTTCTCTCTGTCTAGCTCTGATGTTCAATTTATAAAATTCATCGGTGTCCTCTTTTACTGTCTGTCCTTTCTGTCTTATGTTTTGTAATTTCTTGAACAAATTTATCTGATAGTGTTTGGGTATGAATTTAGCCTTCAACTTGGATACCATTGTGTCCCAGTTATTGATGTTTTTCTTTATTTTCTTCTTCTGTTATCTTGTAGTTCTTCCCACCACAATGTTGTGAGTCCCTTCAATCTGGTGACAACATGCTTCACTTGTTTCTCATCATCAACTTCTTCATAATAGAAGTATTTGTCTATTAATATTATCCAAGCCAAAAATTCTTCAACATCTAAGTTGCCTTCGTACATTGGGATTTCTATTTTTTCTCTTGTTCCCAATTTAACAATATCTTTCAACAAGCGTTCTTCTACAACATCCTCTCTTGCAGCTCCTTCAACTTCCATTTTTTTTCTCTTCGCATAACTGACGTCTCCGACATTAGGTTCTCTTCTTTGTGCTATCTCCATAGCATCTAATCTTGTGTGAATTTCTCTCATCTCCCTTTCCATAGCTCGATTTGCTACAGGTTTCTCTGCAGGTCTCTTAGGTGGCATGGTGCTAAACGTTTCCTTCACATAGAGTTTATGTTATTGTTTTTCTACAACTTGATGATACTAGATTACTTCCTTATTTTACACATAGCACAATTTGAGGCTTTAATACCACTTGATGAAGGACCCCTCTCTTCTAGGGGTTGAACGACCTCCCAGTCAAGGATCTTCAAATAGTTGAGCTGAATCATCTCTTCAGGCCTCTGCTAGACCCAAACTTTAATTCACAGAGGTCCCTTGTTGTTACTCACACAGGTTTGATTCACCTGCACAACCTTTTCTAGGTGCTTCTTCTAACACTGAGTGTTGAGTGATAGATCCTCTGCTAGGTCATTCTCCTTATGACCACAGGCTATCACCTTCGACTAGCCCCCTTCGCGAATTTAGGCTTCGGTTGTTTCGAGTGTAGCTAATTCCTTTTTCCCTGAACTCTGGACTGGAGAAATCACACAAACCAGATATATGACCTGCGATTCTCTCACAGCCAATGGCTATGATCCACTTTTGGACTCCGGCTTCGGGAGTTCCAAGTGCTCCACATACTCGTTTTCTCTAGAGTAAATTTTACCTAGATGTACGGATCGAGCGCCACGTGCTCGCCTCGATTAAAATTTGATATTGTCCTTCCTTCCCACTTAGGTTGAATTGTAGTCAACGTTGCTTTTCTCCTCTTTCTCTCGGAGTGTCAATCCTCTGAAGTGACAGATCTTCTGCCACACATTCTTTTTCGATGGACGACCCATATGAACTCCGACGCTCCGTCCTTTGAGATTTCTCGTGCCTTCACACTCCAATTCCTCCGGAGTTACTTTTCTTTGGAGTAAATCTCCACTCTCCACATTTCCTTTTGTTCATATAAGGATCTTGTTGACTCCGACCTTTGGGACCTTTGACCCCTAGAAACTTACTCGAAAATTTCCCCAAAGTGTTCTATCATCGAAGTGATAGATCTAACACCATGTGTTACAATAAGGGACAACTAGGATGATTCCTTATCTTTGGAGATTCAAACGAATTATGGTCAATGACTCCACTTCCTCCATTATTTTCCTCTGGAGTACACACTCCTAGACTCCACGATCCGATGGCATGTGTCCCTCTGAGATCGATGCCCATGATTTACTTAAGCAATTTGGGCTTTGAGAGTTTTGGATTCACTAATCACGTTTTCCTCCGAATTACTTTTCTCTTAGAGTACACGGATCTTCACCACGTGTCATTCCCAGATCCAATGGTCTAGATATCTTCATCCTTCGTGACTTCAGAAAAAATATCTCTTGCTCTGTGCAAATATTTTGGAGCTTTATCTCCCACGCTCTCTGATCTGCTGCCATGTATCCTCATCGATACCAACAACTTATATTTAATTTGTAGCTTCAAGACTTCAATGATCCCTCTCCTTGAACACCTTCAAACCTATGAACACATGAAGTGCCAAAGGAATCAAAGACTATCATTCACGCAACTTCCCCAGATCTCATGGTCAATAAAGATCCTGATTCCCTCTGAATGGATCTCGCTCGTTGATTGTGTTATAGCAATATTTGCCTCACCCCATGCAATCTTGCACATAATACCTTTTTCCATTTCCCTATGCAAACTTGAAGTCCCTTTTTACAAATCCCAGAGCTAAAAATATAATTTTTCCACATATACGCACCTTTCATACTATACAACATGCATATACATCATACTATACATCATGCATATACGCACCTTTCCTACTATACATCATGCGTATATGCAACTTGCACCACTACATCCTACGTACATCAAGAAATGTGCCCAAAATTGAAAAATGGTGTCGGGTTTCCATGTCACGTCATGAGATCAATGATCCTTGGCCTTCCATATACTAGAGATGTTCTGAATTGGACCTTCAGTTCCACTTGAAGGCTATAAATGGGCCAAATCCAAGCTATGGAAAAGAAGAGAAATAATTCAACTTTGAGATCAAAGTTACTTTGGAGGAATTTTTCAGTTCACATTCAATCTGCATACCTTTGTTCTTTAAGTCTAAGCACATTTTTCAACCCCCAAGCTCTTCCCTTATTGATTGAGAAATGTATTGTCTCTCTTATATGATCTTTCATTTGGTGGAGGATTGAAGCGGTGGAGGCCCAACTAGAAGGAACTTAGTTTCTCATTTCCGAACCATGTTAACACAGAAGTCTATAACTTACTCACTTTTGCTGATTATATCTTAATAGAAATACTATTTTCTCGTCCAATTGATATCTTGCAAATATTTGAATTATTGTTCCATGAGCGTATTTGTTATGAAGGTTGATGGATTATGCTATTGAATGTGCTAACATCATATATTATCACCATATGCCTGGATTGCTTGGTTGTTGAGGACTAGTTGCAGGTATATTGTTTTGGGTCAAGTGCTCAACGATGGACTTCATCAAACATCTAGACGAGGTAGGACTTTTATCTTTTCTTGATAGCATATTTATTTATATAGAATACTTGAGAGGAGAGTTTATTTCTACAGTCATTTTCGTTTGTTGTTGTTTACCCCTAGCCATAGAGAGATTTTCCTCGTAACAATATTGGTGACCATACTAGGGATTGAATCTTGTTTTTTGGGGTTTAGAGTGTTTTTGTCCTTAGATATCTCTCGTTCATGTTGAGTTTCTTGTTGTATGATTGCTTGACAGCCTCTGCTCACTCTGGGTCTGAGTCTTTCCACCTTCTCCTTAGCCTAGCTATGTTTTGACACATATATGTGGGTATTTTCTTGACAATGGTGTATATACGTGTGTTGTCCTTCTGCAAGCTATGTACATGTGCACTTTTCCCTAGAACAATCACGTACATCAACCTTTTTTTCTTGATTGTTGGGTTTGGTGGTTTTTGGGTAGGTTTTGATGATTGTTGGGTTTGGTGGTTGCTGGGTAGGTTTTGATGATTGATGAGTCTTCTTGAGTCTCTGTAGTGACTGTTAAGTGTCTGTGGAATGACAAGAAACCTGTCTTCGGTTGAATTTTTCGGTGGTGCCTTTTTCATCATATTTTCATTTTGATTGTCCTTTCACCTTGGGCTGGGTGTTTTGCTCCTTTATATCCTACTTGAGATGTCTCTGTCTATACACAATAGAGTCTTTATATCAAGTTGTTGTTCAGTGCTTGCATTTTCATTTTTTCTTATATTGAAAATACAAAAATATTTGGCATTTTACATTGATTGGCTTTTTGATATCTTGAGTCTTCATCATTTATCTTAGTGCATGTAAAGAAATATTGCATTCTTATTTAGAGTTGAAAAATTGAATTTAAAATTGCATTTTTAGGAAGCATATCATTTATTGGACATTGAAGTTAAGACTTTGCATCGTATTCATATTCATTTATTTTACATGTTGAGTCATAACATCACTAGTTTCACGACCACACCTTTTGAGTAAGCAAGGCCATTAAATTTAATGCTATAAATTAAAATTGATTAGTAATGATTTTATTTCTTAGGGTGCACCAACTGGCTGAGGATTTAGTGCCTTGGAATAGGATTTTGTGAGTAAACTTCTCCAAGGCTATTAAATCAACATATCTGTCTGACTAAGGGAGTGGAGATATCCATTGTATAATTGGTAATATCATGAGGCTCCGCTTACACTAGAGTTAAACATGAGTTCATGCGAGTTCGGTTGAAGGGATATCTCCCTGATACCTTCTTAGCGTCAGAGATATTTTTGGGGATATATTCATATATGGGGATCTTGATAGTTCCCTTACCTCTATGAGAGGCGATGCTTTCAAGGTTTCATGCTTTTCTACCCTTCCCATATGGTGGACCTGACTTACGATTGTTCGCCTATGCATCAGTTATACCATGGTTGATTAGTTTCTTGACTTAGCTACCACATACGTTACTTGCAGGGGTTATTTTGCAGGTACCTTGGGTCAGATAAGGGTTAGACAACACACAACTTTTATGGAGGATTACCTCTCAGGGGAGATATGACTGATTGGTTTTTAATCCCACGAGGGCCCTTATAACTGATTATGATACCTCCGATATTTAGCAAGGAGTCTCAGGCCCCTCTTGGGTGAGGCATACGTACTTTATGGAGGGAGGCCCCTTTCAATCACTTTATCCTGTTTGTGTGCATATTGATCATTTGATTATTTTTGGTGTGCTCTTTGATTACTACTTAGCTTTATGATTTGTTTTATATATTGAGTCTTAATTCATCGTGGAGCCAGACCAGCTTCCCCGCAGGTCTCAACGCTTGTTGTAGTTACCACCATATTTCGAGTCTTTTCCTTCTAAAAGGCATAGAGTTATTAAACATGGTACACATACCTCCACTCATCAGAATTGTGATTCTACAAGGATGAGTACTAAAATGAGTCATCAAGATACTGGGAATCCTTTGACTCCCACACCTACTATAGTCAATGGTACTCCTCTGAATCCTTCAACCACAATGGTTGTAGTGTCAGGGGCACCTATCATGACTGTTGCCCATCCTATAGTGAATACTCAACCTATTTCCATGAACCCATTTGGGTATCTTGGTCACCCACCGTGCTATAATGTTCATTCCATCCCAATGGCCTCTAGTCCTTTTTCTTATGGTATGTCAAATTTTACTTCGTAGTTTTCAAACTCCATCCCAGCCACTGGCCCTAATGCTAGCATTGGACTTGGGGGAAAAAATACTCCTTATACTCCCTTCTCGTTTGGTCACTCTCAATTCCCTAAATAAACTCCTACCATGGGAGGAATTCCTTCTTTTAACCCCAGGTCTAATCCTGTT
>SNQJ01S0048468.1:88675-106202 GCA_010110895.2 Picea sitchensis | reverse complement strand
CGTGTCCTCACACCATTTGCCAGCTACATGACACGTGTCACTCTCAGATTCAACGGTCATCAACCAACAAAAAACTGCCACATCACCACTGTACGGTCGTACGGTCTGTACGGTCCTGCCACGTCAGACTGTACGGACTGGTACAGTCAGCATTAAATTTTTTTCCTGTTTGGCTTGGCGAACAGATTGTGATATCTTCTCCATACGGAGTCCATTTGACAAAGTAAATATACCACCGAAATCAGGAAGACGAGACGGACGCAATGACACTATTTTCATCGCATTCCGAGCACTTTGAAATTTGAGCAAATTTTGATCCCCTGATCAGAACATGTGGCAAGTGATCGAAATTTCGTTGACTTGGGGTCAACGGAGCATAGTGTTCAAATTCACAAAATGAGAAATCGCAAAAGCGCTTTATCCATAAGCGTGTGGTCATAGCCATTGATCACATCGATGGAAGATGGAGGTAGAAGCTAGAGGTGATAAGCTTGGCCACAGAAATGCCGAAATGAATGCAAGATCTCATGAAGCCAATCCAACGGTGCAGGTGAATTTGAACAAAGATCGGAGGGTTACTGTTCTCTCTCACAGTTAACTCCTCAGTTATGAATCTGTTATCGAAACGGACTCATGATTGCCAATCAGTTGGTGTTTCAGTTGCTTGAACAGTTGTCTTTCTTTTGCCTAAGGAAATGCGAAGTGGAACCATCGTGGATGTGTGTATAAAAGAAAATGAGACAGACTGTGTGTGGTTGGTTGTTCTGTATGAAAAATGAATGAAACTGTAAGAAAGGGAAAATCATAGAATGTGCAGTGTAAGATGGAGAATATGCACAGTGTGAGATGAAACTCAGAGAAGAGTAACATGTGATGAAGAAAACTTGAAGCAGAGTAGAATAATAGAACAAGTTGAAGCAGAGAAGAATGACAGAACAAGTTGATGCAGAGCAGACCTGCTGAACAGACAAAGGAAGAGAAGAATTGCAGAAGAGTTAGAAGAAGACTAGATTTACATAACAAAGAAAGATCGGTAAGAATTGATTTATCTGCATAGTTGATTGTTTATTTATTCATTCATATTTTAGGGAGGTTGGGAGGTGCTCAGGAGGACTGTTTTCCTCAGAGGTTCAAGTGAGAACTTGAACACAGGAAGTTGTAGCTTCCATCTGGTTGCAGCCAGAGAAACCAGGGTGGAAGGGTGGTGCAAGGGAGAACAAGTGGTCTCTGTTATATAGGTTGGAGCTTGTGTAACTGGAAGTTGGTGCTTCCATCCAGTTGTGTTGGAACATTAAGGGAGTTGGTGCTTCCTTCTAGTGGGTGTTAGAGAAACCAGACAGTTGGTTCTCTCAAACAATTTGCAGCTTGTAAAACAGAGGTAGCAGCCTCACATTGAGTTGGTGCTCAATTATAGATGATGTACAGAACTTAAAATACTACCTATCATTTCGAAGAAGAAGAGGTTTTCTCCCTTTATGGGTTTCCTCATGAAAAATTTGTCTATGTGTATACCTTATGTGTGACTGATGCTCTTTACTTTTACTGTCCATATGTTGTATATTGTTGATGATCACTTGAAGAAAGATTAATAATGTTTTAATAGACTTAAAAATTGTTTAAGCTCAATTACAACTGATTCACCCCCCCTCTCAGTTGTCTTAGTAATTTCAACAGGATACATTTTCACTTTCAGGTGTCCTCTTTATTAGAAATTTTTCAATCCTTCCATGATATCCCCTTTTAAACCCTCCATCATCTCTTGTAGTTCATATTTTGTTATTGTCTTCTTTTTTAAATCATTTATGTCCCTACACATTTCTTCACCTTTGTCAAGAGTCCATGTAGGATTTTCTGGAGGCTTATTTGGTGTAGAAGTTCCCTTTTTTGGTGGCATGTTGGCTAAGTATCACTTTTGAACCTTGATTTTGAGGTGGTTCGGCTATACAATATTTCTTCTATTGTATCTCCAATGTTTTAGCTCTTCTGGGTATGAAACTTTACTTTTTATAGTTCTCTGATACTTCTTCTCTGCAATGCCATAGGTCTGATCAAAATTGGATGTGCCAAGTGGAATTTACAGTAACTTCCCCACAACTTGTTGATTTTTTGAATTTCCAGAAGATCTCACTTGTATAGCATGCCCCACACAAAATTATTGATATACAATTCTAAAACTCGTACCAAAAATACTACAGACTGTTCACTATCCAATGCAACTGGTCTCACTAAATTTGGATACTCTAGAAAGAAGTTATTATTGTTTTACCTAGAACACCTTCTTAAGACTAGTCAATAGGACTAGTCAGATACCCTATCTTCCACAAGGTGTATCTACAAATTTAAGATGACCTAGAAGCTGAAATTTTTACCACAAATATCTTACTAATTTTTGTGAATAGCCTCTAGATTTTAGGGTCTGAAACGTTACTGAAAAAGTTTAATAGCGAAAATTTCGCAATGACTCGGTTCAGGATGATTCCAGAACCATATCTTGCATAGGATGTATCTCTAGAAGTATAAGGTCTCAAGAGCTTAAATTGTAACCCAACGTACCTTGATTCGTCTACTAAATATCCTCCAAGTCGTTACTTCTAAAACATTGTAGAAAAAAGTTATAGATAAAATGCCAAGGTGTCTCATATGTAGCAGCGAAACCCCAAGACCGTGAGCTCTGATACCATATGTTAAGAACCAAATATCAATATGGCATAGAAAAACCTCAGAATAATTACTCAACGCCTTGAAAAAGAGAGAAATTCAGATAATAATCCTATTCGAGGGGGCAACCTCCTTATGCCCATATAAATGTACAATTACAAGATGATTCCAAATGAAAATGTCTCCTTGGTATATATAGGAGACTAGGAGGTATAATTACAACTAATAGACTAAAGCCGACATAAATAAAATAACATTACTAATGTAGTATGCCCCAATTAAGGGGTAATGAGCCATTATTTAGGGCTTAACAAAAATAGATTAGATTTAGAATTAATTAGAATTCTTTGGGGTACAATTTACTGTCTTTTCCTTTTTCCTTTATTTCGTAGTAGCGATCGGGCCTACATACTAGTTAGAATTTACCATCCCAAATGAGAGTGAGTCTAAATGGGACTCGCCATCGGACATTTTTCCTCACCTGCTTGACAGGCTATTTTTTCCCCGTCAACATAGTCATGCTAAAAATAATAGTCCCCATAAACAGTAGGAAAATATGGAAAATGTGCATGCACACCAGCATACCCTTCTTGACACTTATTCACAATCTCAGTTTGTCCATCGGATTAAGGATGACAAGAGGAGGTGTGAGCCAATTGAGTACCCAAATTTCTAGTGAAAATTGGATTGCTACACTTACAATAATATCGGGAATTCCATGTAGCTTTTGAACTATTTCCATAAATGTTGTTGTTATGATCCAACGCCTTAAAAATTGATAAAAATTCAATAAATACAATCCACTTCGAGGGGGAAACATATTTTTACAATATATTCAATTCATAATACAATATGAGATGAGATAAGATTATCCTAAGACTAGATCTCCTTGATATATATATATATATATATATATAATGATGTTCAAGTCTAATATGGTTGCCAATGGGAAACCATGCTTGCACGTTTGGAGAGGATGAAAATATGAATAGAGAAAATAAACAAACTCGATCAATATAAGGGTATTATTGACTCTATTTTCACAAAGAAGTTGGCTCTTGACGATTGAATGCATTGTTTTTTTTTGTTTGTTAATTTGTGCAGGACCTGCGATTAACCTGTGGCTTGAGAAACTGCGACTCAGGGGCATCTAAGCCGTCAAAATCACTCGGGGATCGCACCCGGCCTGAGCCACACCAACCCTTAACATGGTTGGATTTTTTGTCCCCGCAGGTTTCGAACCGGTGACTTTAACATCACGGAGTGGCTTAACAACACACTCCGTCACCGACTGTCCTACACCTCGGGGACTGATTGAATGCATTGTTGATTGGTATTTAGACTTCTTTCTATTTGCAAAGATTCTCTATTTTTTCCATGGAAAACCTTGTGAGGAAACTTCTGGGACTTCCCTGCATTTATGGATGGTACCTGGTGCAAATCCATCAGGGATGGTACCCAATGCAAGCTCGTTGGGGCTGATTATGATGCCTGACCCAACATGGAAATCAATAAGGAATGCAACAAAGGAAACCAACTTAGGGAATCAACTTCGAGACATCTTGCATGAAGCTCAAAGCACTCAACCATTTGAGCTAGCCCACTCAGATTTTTAAAGATTCTCTATTACAATACATAGTACACAAGTTATGTTTTTTCTTGTAATATTTTTATTTTGTTTATAATGAAATTGATTCAAAAAATAATCATGAAAAACGAAATGGTTTATTAAATGGCTTAGTACATGCTCAAACTATAGGTTTAATGGCATGTTTTCAATGAGGAAGAAACACATGGTCCCACACTCTGCATTGGTTTTGAATGCAAAGGATATAGGAGTGTTGGACAGACTTCATTCTGCACCTACGCATAGCCTGTACTCCACACAACACATGAATGTGGCATTCAGAGCACCTGCCTCACTTCCCCTTTCTCTGTACTCCTGCATAGCCATTTCCTCCACACATGACCCTACTTATTCCACATTTGCAAATGGAATTCCACCTTCAATAGAGCTGACTTACATCAGTTGAAATGGCCACCACGTGGAGAGGAAACAAAATATTTTCTTCGCTAGAATTTGGAGGAGGAAGAGGGAAGCGTTTGGCATTTCTAAGAGAGGATGCATCTGTATAAAGGAGATGCGTTGGTCTAAGACACGAGTGGGAAAATTGAGCTGGTAGGTTAAATTTTGAGGGTGAATTGGAAATTGGAAGGTATATTGGGATAAAGGACATACGCCATGGGAGATTGATTTCATGCCCAAAGGGCATAAAAGACACAATATGAGGTAGAGAAGACTGTCTAGATATAAAAAAGATATTTTTGTTGTTTTCTGATGATTACCAAGATGCAAAGAAGGCTATGGAGACATTGCTAAATCTATAATTTTTTCCAGTAGAGCCATCATAATTTGAATTTCAAATCCATACATATCCATTTCATTGTCAGAGATCTCCCTAGTTGGGTTCTCCAACGTATATCTTTGTTTTCATTACATTTTTTGTTATTCCATTTTCTCAAGGAATGATTCAATCATAGAAGACTTAATTTTTTTTAAAGCAGAGTTAAATTTCCTTGAATTCTTGTGTTATCAATTTGTAAATGGTCGATTTCTTCAGGACTATTTTTATACAATAAATTACAACCTACAATTAGGTATCAGACCGATCTTATGCACAATGAGATGAGAAAACAAGGGAATGCTTATTTAATTCCACACTAAACATATTCAACATTTGTGTTGGAGAAACAAACTCGCCCTAGGTTGTAAGCCCTAGACAATGCCCCATGTTATGTATAAAACCCCTTATTAAGCCCTAGATATTGAATTATACATTTCTAATGTTATATGTGTAGGTTGGTTAGAACCTTTCATTGCACCTTTTCATCATAATTTGCAAGGAGTGCAAAGGGATTGTTGCAAGGCATGCACAGTCACCCGTAAGAAGTTGAGTCTTGCGTAAGAATCTGCAGCAAGGAGTGCATAGATTCAAAGTTCGACTAAGTGTCGAAGTAGCCCTCAGAGGAGTCAAAGGATTCGAGAAGTGAAGCTCAAAAGAGATAACGGGAATCTTAGTTTGAGTGTTGCAAGGAGCGCACAGGGCTAAGAACTGCCTAAGTGTCGAGAACGGAACTGTGAAGGGAAAGGAGTGCATAGAGAAATTTCTTTTGAAGAAATCACTAAGTCTGAATTTCGTCAGAGATTCTGAGTTCGCAAGGAGTACGTTGGAGTCAATCTCAGGAGATACAGCAACCAAGAATCAATAGGAAGGGAGAAATATGTTGAGAGTTGTGAAGTGACGGTTGAGATCCCTTTGGAAGGAATCGGGATCACGAGCAATCGTTAGATATCAAAAAGGCGCGGGGAGGTTACACCTTGAAGTCCTTCGAACTTCGCATATTCAGAGGTTTCTGTTCGCGAGGGAAGCAAATATTCTGAAGTTATTGAACCCAAAGTCCATATGGACCGTAGATCCATTCAGAGGAAGTGAGATCATCCCAGGCCATCGAATCTGGGAAAATTTATGCAGTTGTTAGCCATGATTTCTTTCGGGGATTCACAGATCGGAGGATTTGGAGTATACAGGAGTCAAGAATCCCAAAATCACGAAGTCGTGAAGCGCAAGGAGATTTCCACCATTGGTTATCGGAGGAGGCGTGAATATGGTTCGGAGTTCACGTAGAAAGAGACCAGTTGCACGCAAGGCAATTGAAACCCAAAGTTGCGAAGTGCTAGGAGTCTTAGCCCCAAACCATAGCTCGAGGTCATGTGAAGGAGGGGGACTAGCAGAAAGGATCTAGCGTCCAGAAACTCAGAGTTTGTAAAAGTGCTAAGGAAGGGGTTCACAGGTTCCATAGGACCTGCGGATAAAGAGGAAAAGGGACCTATGTAAAGCGTTCCAAGGCCATTGAAGGTATGAAAGAGATAATCTAGCTCAAGCGATTAAGATACTTGACCGGGTGGTCACAGACTCTTTAGGAGAGAAGGGGGGTCTCCATCAAGTGGTATCAGAGAATTGTTTCGTCTGTATATTTCAGGCAAAGGACATAAAGGAGATATTGTGATACCATCAAGTGGTATCAGAGACTGAAATTGTTTCGGGTAGCAAAACAGAGCTCGAAGTTGTACTTTGTGAGTGAGGAACAGTCAGCACAATGCCACCAAGGATCCATGTGAAGCCACCTTTATCCAATCGCATTGTAGAAAGAGAAATGAGAGAGATTCGTGCAATATTAGAGGCGATGGAGGCAGCACAGAGGAGAGCACTTGATGCTAGGGACATCAGTGAGGCAGAAAGTGAAGAAATAGAATTTGAAGAAGATGCAGGGGAAAATGTTGTCGAGGAACGTTTACTAAGAGCAGTTGTTAAATTGGGAGCTAGAGCCAAGATAGACATCCCAATGTATGAAGACAATTTGGATGTTGAAGAGTTGCTAGATTGGATAAGATCCATGGACAAATATTTTGACTATGAAGATGTTGATGAGGAGAAGAAGGTGAGACATGCTATCACCACGCTAAAATGACATGCAACACTGTGGTGGAATGAACTGCAGGATGAGAAGAGAAGCAAAGGAAAACAGAAGATAAAGAATTGGGACATAATGGTAGCCAAGCTAAAGGCTAAATGCATGCCCAAAGATTATCAGATGAATCTGTTCAGAAAGTTGCAAAACCTGAGACAAAAAAGTATGACAGTAAAAGAGTACACGGAGGAGTTCTACAAGCTGAATATCAGGAATGGACAAAGAGAGAAGGATGGGGAAAAAGTTTCCAAGTATATAAATGGATTGAGATATGAAATCCAGAATGAGATCAGCATGATGTCGGTAAGGACAGTAGAAGATGCTTATCAGATTGCACTGTGTTGAAATAAAGCTTAAATTTTTCGTCTTTAAGGCCTAGATTTTTATTTTTCGGGTTTCGGCTTTCTAAAAATAAGAATTTCGTCATTTCTATATTCGTGATACCTTTTTATTGATTATTTTTGGATAACGAAAGTTTAAAAGTTTACAAAAATATAAGTTTTCCAACGATCTTTGAAAAATTATTTAAAACGGATTGTAATTTTAAATTTGCAATTTTTTTTTTAATTTAAACGTTAAAGAAATCGGGATTCAGAGTTTTTCGCAAATAGATGATTGATGCAAATTGAATCACGAAACCTCGATCCCCGATTTCCTGATACGTTTAAATCTTAATTAAAACATCAATTAGTTTAGTCTATTCTAAGAAAGGTTTAAGGTTAACATAATTATGTCTCGATTTCGGGATTCGCGGTTCTATGAGAGCGCGTCTCTTGTCATCATGTTTCTCGAAATCCTGATTTCCGAAACCCTGATTCATAAATCACATTAGATTAAACTAATTATGTTTTGGCCCTAATCATAATTATTCAGTTAATTAAGATAAGTTAAGTCATGTTTAAAACAAACAAGCCGTCGCGATTTCGCGATTTCGGGGATCGGGATTTTTTGATAACATACATCTCGACATCAGGATTTCCGAAATCCCGATAGCGTCTAATCTCAATTAATTAATGTGATAAAAAAATGTTTAAATCTTAATCAAAACATCGCAATTTCGCAATTTCAGCGATCGGGTTTTTTCGAGGACATACCTTTCGACATCAAGACTTACAAAACCCTGAAAAGTGATGTTTTCAGATTTAATCCATAATTAACATTAATAAATCCTCTCTCTAAAACAGGTTTAAAGTTAATCTTTCTTTAAGTGTTCATTAATGCTTCGTTTTCCGATTAAGTAAGTTTCTCGTTTTATTTGAAAAGCCGAGAGCGTCTAAGTATGGACATTAAATGCATATCTATGAAAATATCTTTTGCATTAAGAGCTTTAATTTCGTGACAGTTTTACAAATCTCGTCATTTTTTAAAATATATTCAAAGTAAACTTTCGAATGTCTGTATTTTCATTTTAAAGCAAAGCCTATTCATCCACTTTCCGTGACAGGTTTTCAAGTCAAACGTAGAGCCATGACACCTAAAAAAGCACCGAAGAAAAATGAAGACACACAGGAAGGTGATAGTATCTTTGATACTACTCCACATGCCATACACTCTATCAAATCATGGACTGGAATTTCTGAATTACTGGAGTACGAGCTAAAGAATGTTGATCCTGATTCTGAAAAATCATCTTTGAGACATTGTCGAGTCTGAACCTCATAAGGTTGTTGCGCGTCCGAGGCTAGTGGCATATGCTGATATGGTCAGCTGGGCTCTGGATAAGGTAGATATCCCAACAAGGAGCATTCAGAATGAGCAAGGAGGTATTGTCGGCTCATTTAGGCCTGAGCACATTCAAGTAATGTATAAACTCTCGCCAAGTCATAAACACACCTTTAATGCTAAATTTTTAGCTAAATTTCAGAGAAAAGAATGCATTGAGGCAGACCAGACATACCCCGACATGATTAGAGGATGGGCGAGGTATGAAGCAAAGTTTAGAGCTGATTCTCATGGGATTTATGCTACACCCTCCTTAAACGAATATATGGTTTATATATCCATGATCTTATGCAGACTTTTCCGAATATATGGTTTATATATCCATGATTCTATGCATTTTTCCGGAGAAAAGATCCCTGTCATTTTCATGCATACTAGGTACCATTCTTAGAGGAAGTTTCAGAAGGAAATGGTTTTAACTGGCATAAAATTTTGTCGGATAACCTAACGCAAGAAATTTTAAATTACAAAGCAGCCAAGTCAAAGGGGCAACCAGTGTCTTTTTATATGTCTGCATACATTATGGATGCAATCTGTTTTATGACCCCCTTTATGTTAATGAATTGGAGTTGGAGCACCTCATGTCCAGAACCCATTCATGAATACCACTTGGCCCTTTGGGAAGAAAATGTTAAAGAAGAATTTTATGAGGTTTGTCATTTTGTCATTATTCCTATGCACAAATTATTTTTTGGATGCGAACCCCCTCACATTTCTGATGCAGTCATAGAAAGTCTTAAATCAGTTGCCAACTGGTTTATTGAAGAAAATTTTTCCTATATTAGAGTTTATGGCTGTTCCATTCCCCCCCACGCACTCCCGAAATTCTTACCAGACAAACTGGTATGCAGAGAAGTAGCTCATCAGATAGCTAAGGGTGGTGTTGGATTGGAATTAAAAGCACTTCAGAAAAAAGCATGGCCATCTTTCCCTGTCCATGTCGGGAAATTTCCTTTATCAAATTTAGGACATTCTAAGGTAGAGGCCGAGTCATTGGAAGAAGTGAAGTTAGTAAATATTGAGCACAGAAAATATGACCCCTACCAAATAATAAGTAGGCATTACATACATTGTAATTTAAAGGCATATGAACATGAAGTTTATGTTTATGATGATATATTTAAAGATGTTAAGTCTTATGAAGAAGTGTTGAACAGAGTCCAGGCCTTTCCACTTGACTCATAGGTTGGGTTTGCATCTTTTCAAAGCCATAGGCGAAGCTGCCTGCCTAAGATTTTACAGGGTGAAATTGCGACCCCATTGCCAGAAAAGGAAGAAACCCCTTCAGGGTTTGAAACTAATACTCAGGGTAAAGTAAATGACAAAGGTAAGTTGAAGAATACAGAGATACCTTCCCTAGATGCAGAGGGTTCTCAAACAAAAGAATCAGGAATGGATAAGGGAAAAGAGCCAGAAACAATTCCAGAAATCATGAAGAATGTTCCAGAAAAAATAGGAGGAACAGCTTCAACAGAACTTGGTAGTCCTATCACCTCTTTAACTCCATTACAGTCGACTTTCGGAAACCCCCGTGAAGGAGTTTTATATGTCAGTGATCTAGAGCCGATTTCAAGAGATGAAATCCCCCCATCAGATTACGTTTTTAGCAAAAAGCAAAGAGCAGTCTTGAAACAGAAAATTCATCCAAGAGGAGAAGGAACGATTAAAAAGCATAGAGTTATCATAGATGGAAAGAAACTCAAGGATGGAGAGTTTGCTACAGAATTAGCAGGTACAATGGGTGCTATAGCATCAGCTAATATGTATTATGTTGGAAATTTAACATCTATGCTTGAACAGAAGGACCAAACAATAATCCAGTTGCAAGACAAACTAAAAGAAAATGAAAGAAATATTAGTTGGGGAATACAGAAGGGTCTAGAACAAGCTAGACTAAAGGATATGAAAGAAATCCAGAAATTGAATAAACACTTGGATGAGGCAAAACACTTAATACAAGTCACACAGGAACAGGTTCAAAAGCTGGGAGAAGAGAACAAACATTTGCAAGATAAGATTGTTTCTATTACTAACCAGGTAGTAGAACTTGAAAATTTCAGGATACAGGTATTGGATATATATGTAAAAATAGAGGAGGAACAACAGAAAGTGTTCTTGAATCTGGAAGTGATCCAGAATTATTTTCAAGAATCAAATAAGTCTTTGGAGAATGTGTTCCAGAAAGAAAGGGAGGCGAAAGAAGCTAGAGCAATGTTTCAGAAGGTAGTGGCTTCCTCATCAAAGGAAGAAATTGGAAAGACTCGGAAATTATCTATTTTTGAACAGGTTAAAGGGGACATAATGATAAAAGTATGGGAAGCAAAACTGGCCGAATATAAATGAATCACAAGAGAAGTTAATGAGGATTGCCAGGGAATCTTCGATCTCTTTGAAAGAGATTCATTGAATATTGGAACAGATGGTTGTTCCGGATTGTTAGGCGAAATCAATATTCCCAAGCACCAGCTGAGGTTTAGAGAAGAGCTGGAGGAAAAGAAAGTAGAGATTTCAAACATCAAATTGATCAACATTACAGAGATCAACAAGTGGATGGTGACTTCAAATCTAAAGTTGAAAACTATTAAATTCACGGAAAGGATGATAGAAAGACGGTTGCCCGAATTGCATAAGAGATTTTTCTCATTTGAAGCAAATGAGATACCCGATGCTCCCAGGATCTTTGTGAATTTTTTAGGGAAATGCATTCAGTGTATTGATGTGGAAAAAGGAAGTTCATCAACACAAGCTTGAAACCTTTTTAAATGTTCTTATTATTAGAAATTAAAAAAAAAATTGTAAACGGTTGACATTATTTTTATGTAACCAAAATATTAGGAAGTTGGTTAGTCACCAACGAGAAACTTTGATGAAAATGTATAAATATAGTTTCAAAAGGCTGAGAAAGGGCTTCAGAAATTTTGGAGAGAGCCATTTTGTAATATCAGTTTTGAAATACATCAGAATATAGATTGCAAACAAGATTCTAGATCCTGCAACTTTGTAGCTATGTGTTTTCTCCCCGTTTATTATACTTTGTTGAATTTTTACTTTTAATGTTTTTCTAACAAGTAATCAATTTGAAGTTATATACATCATTGATTTATATTTCAGATTGGTTTGGATGTCAAATGATTTACATTTTTTCCTCTGAAATCACTTTTAGTAATTTTAAGACCTGTAAAACTTTTGTTCCTTAATACTTAACTCTTGTTAGAAACCTCATTTTTCTTTCATCATTGTCTATTGAAATATGAGATTCTTTCTTGATTAAAGCCTTATATTTCTCTGTAGTGTTTATTTGTTGTTTACAATTCTCGAAATTGTTACAAAACCAAGAAACGGCCTTGAATGTGTTTACATTATTGTTTTAGATTTTAAAATTGTTTTCCTTGATCTCATCTCTGGAAATCTGAGTAACAAACTGATTAAAATCCCTTTATAAACAAATAAAGTTTTATCATCCATGACTATCCCAAATAGCAGACAACCCAACGTTGAACCGGGCCTCCAGGATCAAACCAGTATTGCCTTAAATTTATTTAACACCATTTTACAAACAGCGACTAACCGGGTTGAGTTAGAACGATCATGGGCTGCTATTGAGCGAGACATTAGCATTCAAGAACAACGGGAAGTAAGACAGAGGCAGTTGAGAAACTGAATCTGTTTTAATCTTTCTCTAATTCCTTATTCCCAAATCATTCCTTTAAATCATTTATGGATGCCTTGACGGTATGCTTTATAGCCTTAAAGCATAAACTCAGGAACAACATCTTTTTGGCGTCGTTGTCGGGGAACGAAGAAACGAATCTTTTCCCTGGGAAGAACGACATTGACATTTTCTGTTTTGATAGTGAACAAGAACAGAAAACCTTCTAGGGCTATTATTTTTCACTTGGCGACTCCACAATAACTAAACTGGCTAGTAGCCGAAAGAACACCAGAAAAAACCCAGATAGCAAGCAGACATCGCCAGTCTCTGATCCAGAAAAAATTTTAAAATCGCGAAAATCACTTAAACAAGTCTTTTTGTCCACATATACTATAGATCAACCTGACTTTATGCAATCAAACTCATCGGAAACTCTTGAAAGATCACTTTCACTTCCCCCCTCATTTGATACTTTCTCATTTCCTGAAGTTTCTTCTCCAAATTTCCGAGAATCTTCTCCTCACACTGTCCAAACTTCAGTCCCAAATCTAACCATGGATGCACAAGGAGGTGTTGGAGCTAGAGGTGGTGCCCTTGGAGGTGGTCAAGTACCGCTTCCCGAGATTTTCGCTAAAGTAGCTGCTAGATATGCTCCCCTATTTCTTCCTGTTCCTCTTCATAATCTCCCCGAGAATTATATGAAAAGCCTTCCGAAATTTACAGGGGAAGGTGATTTGACTGCCCAAGAACATATAAACTTTTTTTATCAATTTGTTGGCATACTTGGAATAGAACATGAAGATGTTTATTCTAGACTCCTTGTTCAACTTTTGAGGGACAGGTGAGGACCTGGTTCCGATCCTTAGCAGCTAGATATTTAAGATCCTATGAAGAACTTGAAAGTGCATTCATTAGACAATGGGGAGAGAGGAAAGATCACCTCTACTACTTAACTGAATTCAGAGCCCTTAGAAAGAAAAACTCTAAATCAGTCCTAGAATTCACACGGAGATTCAATAAGTTGTACAATAAAATTCCAGTTGAGGTTAAACCTTCACAACCTGCAGCTAAAGTGACTTTTGCTGGCGCTTTTGAACCTGAATTTGCCTTATTATTGAGAGAAAGGAGATCAATAGATCTTACAAAAATACAGGATGATGCGCTTGAAATTGAATCAAATATGATGGCATCGGGGAAACTTAAAGCAAAGACTGAAATTGGAAACAAAGAAAATAAAAAATTTATAAGAGCAAGGTGGACCTTCAGGATCAGGAAAATCCTCGAGAGACAGAATAGAAGACATGGCTAGGGTCATTCGAGAACTTTGAAACAAGATCTCGAAAATGGAACTAGAGAAATCTAAAAGAGATAATTTCCCCAGAAAATATTTTCGAAGAAATCCAGAAACTCAGGGACCACAGAAAATAATTAAAAATGAAGATCAAAAAATTCAAACACCTTTTAAAAATGAAAACTACATCGGAGAGGAAGATTTAGGAGATTTTGAATAAATCGATGAAGATATTTTTTTGATAGAAACGGTTATAGATTATATTAATGGGGTGGACTAGCCACAGATTCGATTACAAAATGGCCTCGAATTTCTTCGGGCCTATCTTTCTGAACCATTCTACTTCTATAGCTATAGACTTGTGAACTGAACTAGTTCCTGTACGCCTTCTAAAAGAACAGGTTTAAAGTTAATTGCCGAAACTCCAGTCATTGTTTCAGCATATGTCTCAGAACTGTTTCAGCATATGTCTCAGCACTGTTTCAGCAATTGTTACAGTGGTGTTTCAGCATATGTTCTAGCACTGTTTTAGCTTATGTTCCAGCACTGTGTTTCAGCATTATTTCAGTGACCCGGTTCGACTGCGATTCATTACATCCTTTCTGACTTGAAAGTTTTTTTTTTCCTTTTTGGCACGGTCTGCCATTCCTTGCTTTGATGAGAGTGGCTTTCCTTCGATCGTGGAGGGCCTTCTTCATCAGTTAAGTCGGGGCCTTCTTCATCTGCTAAGTCGGCCCAGCTTGAGACCTGGTGTTCGGGCTGAGAAGTGCCTGGCATTATGGTTGGATCAGTTTTTGCCTGGGCTTTCCCCTTGGGCTCTTTAGGGGAAGGAGGCTCTTTCTCTTGAACAGAGGTGACTTGTTCTTTTTTCTGTGGTACAATCTCTGTAGCTTCCTCGCTTGAGGTATCATTAGTCGGTTCTATTCTTTGATGCTCAGGAAGAGGTCCTACCCACCATGTGGATTTGCGTTGATTCTTGGGGTTTCTATTTTTCTCAGGGAGCTTCTGACATTTGATGGCTAAGTGCCCTGTTTCAAAACAACTTCTGCACCTAAACTGCAGATTCTCGTAGTCTAGTTTCTACGTCCAAGAATAATTCATCCCTTGAAGAGTGATTTGCGCTGGGAATCCTTTACTGAAATCCATCTCTACACAGATCCGTGCATAGGTAGTGAAGCTGAATTTGGTTTCTGGACTGCTGCTATGAAACTTGCCAAGAGCGTTTCCAATATGGCTAAGAGAAGAATCACCCCAAAAATGAATAGGCAGACCAGGGAGCCTTACCCACACGGGGGCCGTAGGGATGGAAGCTGAGGAGGGGTCGAAAGAAGGGGTCCAGAGCTGCAGAGATAGACCCGACCTGCCCCAGAACCAGGGCCCAGAACTGAAAATCAAATCTCTATCCTTAGCAGAGGCAAAAATCACTACGAAGAAACCTTTAACACAGGGGCGAACGTGAGCTTCATCTTCGAGGAGGGGAGTCCATTCTGAAGAAATCCAAGAATGCAGATTCGCTAGGCGAGGCCAGAAGTCGTTAAACCTGCAAAATAGAGCATTAGATCTAAAAAAAACCTCGCAGATTGTCGCTTCCTGAGGTACAGGGATCACTGGATCCGGAGCTTCACGGACCACAGGAGAAAATCCAGAGGAGCGGCCTTGGACCGCGTCTTTGAAGGAGGTCGGAACTGGAATAAACGGGGTAGCAGAGGACACGCCTGTCGCTACTGCTGGTGGAGGCAGCTGAGCGGAGGAGGGAGGATCTCCAGACGGGGAGCTGGAGGGGTCGCCCGGGCATCGAACAGAGGAACGTCTGGGGGGCGAGCTCGGGTGAGGGCCAAGCTCTCGCGAAGGAGCGCGCGAAGCTGCGGAGGAGGCCGCCACCATCTCTAGGGTTTCACAAGGGATGACACTATTCTTGAAATCGATGAAGATATTAGTAACCTTGGCGATGATAATAAATCCCCTTATTTATCAAGACAGGATTATGAAGCATATTTAAGTAAAGAAAGTACATCGGAAGAACGTGATAGCAACAATATGACTAATGATTTCATATATCAAAATATTGCAGATGATATTATTGCTGAATTACAGGGAAAATATAATTTGATACCAAGAAATAAAAATCTCCCAAATGTTCTGACAAAAAAGAGTTTGCCAAGAAACGAAACCGATGAGATAACTCCAAAAGTTGCAGATAAACAGTCTGCAAAAAGAAACACATATGATACACAACCTGTACAGTCAGAACCAGTAGGAACACTCCCTGTGAAGATGCAAGTTCCGATAAATGAAAACAAGGTCACATCTCAACGTAAAACTGAGAAGAAAGGTATGGAAGCCCCGAACACCGAAAATGACAAGGCTCTAGGAAACTTTAATTTGGAAAATGAAATAAATAAAATCAAAATTCCTATTCCCCTTGTTGAGTTAGCTAAAAATACCGTATACAGAAAACAAATCACCAAAATGATTAATTTTTCCGAAGATGAAAGCCAGGCCGATGCCATCAACTTAGAGGATGACAAACCTATCTTAGTCTTCGGTCCACACGTCGAAGGTGCAAGAGACACCGTGACTCCTTTTTATATTACATTAACCCTGTTTGATCATCTTCTCCATAACTGTATGTTGGATTCCAGAGCTTCCCACAATGTTATGCCAAAGGCAATCATGGAAAAACTTGGTCTCGAAATCACAAGACCCTATGGTGATTTATATTCTTTCGATTCGAGGAAGGTAAAATGCATAGGAATGATTAAAGACCTAGTGGTAGGTTTGGCTCAAATACCTGCTAAAAGTATTCTTATGGATGTAGTAGTCGCTGACATTCCCCAAAAGTATGGCATGCTATTATCTAGATCATGGGGCACCAAGCTTGGAGGATCTCTCCAACTAGATATGACATATGCTACAATTCCAGTTTTCGGAGGCCAATTCACCCGTCTTTACAGAGAGACTAGGTTAGCATTTACTGTAGGTGACCCAAACAACCCCAACAATCACCCAATTTATATTTCCGACCAAGATTTAGGAAATTGTATATTATCTTTAGATGACGATCTTGAAGTAGATGTAGTAGATGATAAATGTATAGAAGAAAAAATTGAAAAAAAAAGAAATAGAGAAAAATGTATATAGTACTGGTGTATGGAAAATATATTTTGATGGCGCTTCCTCCTATCTTGGAGCTAGGGAAGGAGCACTTATTATGGCTCCCGACAATCAATTTGTTATTCCTTTTTCATATAGGCTCCAATGGAATGTAGATTGTACAAACAATGTTTGTGAGTATGAAGCTTTAGTGCTAGGATTAGAAGTTGCTAGAAGGATGAAAATTAAGAAACTCGAAGTCTTTGGTGACGCAGAGTTAATTATAAAACAAGTGAATCGGCAGTATCAGGATAAGCATCCTAGATTACGGTCCTATAGGAATTGTGTCTGGGATTTAATCGAGAACTTCTTCACATGTGTGAATTTTCATTTCATCCCGAGATCCGAGAATCAACAAGCTAATGCTTTAGCCAAAGATGCATCAACTTTTACACCCCCGACTGCTTTTAATTTAAAATATCATATACAAATGAGACATCGCCCTTCAATACCAAATAACATACAACATTGGCAGGTTTTTGAAGACGATGAGCAGCTTCGAAAGTTTCTAGAATCATTAG
>SNQJ01S0048468.1:65279-84357 GCA_010110895.2 Picea sitchensis | reverse complement strand
GAATACAGAAGGGTCTAGAACAAGCTAGACTAAAGGATATGAAAGAAATCCAGAAATTGAATAAAGACTTGGATGAGGCAAAACACTTAATACAGGTCACACAGGAACAGGTTCAAAAGCTGGGAGAAGAGAACAAACATTTGCAAGATAATATTGTTTCTATTACTAACCAGGTAGTAGAACTTGAAAATTTCAGGATACAGGTATTGGAGATATATGTAAAAATAGAGGAGGAACAGTAGAAAGTGTTCTTCATTTTGGAAGTGATCCAGAATTATTTTCAGGAATCAAATAAGTCTTTGGAGAATGTGTTCCAGAAATAAAGGGAGGCGAAAGTAGCTAGAGCAACGTTTCAAAACGTAGTGGCTTCCTCATCAAAGGAAGAAATTGGAAAGACTCAGAAATTATCTATTTCTGAACAGGTTAAAGGGGACATAATAATAAAAGTATGGGAAGCAAAACTGGTCGAATATAAATGAATCACAAGAGAAGTTAATGAGGATTTCCAGGGAATCTTCGATCTCTTTGAAAGAGATTCATTGAATATCAGAACAGATGGTTGTTCCGGATTGTTAGGCGAAATCAATATTGCCAAGCACCAGCTGAGGTTTAGAGAAGAGCTGGAGGAAAAGAAAGTAGAGATTTCAAACATCAAATTGATCGACATTACAGAGATCAACAAGTGGATGGTGACTTCAAATCTAAAGTTGAAAACTGTTAAATTCACGGAAAGGATGATAGAAAGTCGGTTGCCCGAATTGCAAAAGAGATTTTTCTCATTTGAAGCAAATGAAATACCAGATGCTCCCAGGATATTTATGAAGTTTTTAGAGAAACGCGTTCAGTGTATTGATGCGGAAAAAGGAATTTCATCAACGCAAGCTTGAAACCTTTTTAAATATTCTTATTATTAGAAATTAAAAAGAAAATTGTAAACGGTTGACATTATTTTTATGTAGCCGAAATATTAAGAAGTTGGTTAGTCACCAACAAGAAACTTTGATGAAAATGTATAAATATAGTTTCAAAAGGCTGAGAAAGGGCTTCAGAAATTTTGGAGAGAGCCATTTTGTAATATCAGTTTTGAAATACATCAGAATATAGATCACAAACAAGATTCTGGATCCTGCAACTTTGTAGCTATGTGTTTTCTCCCCGTTTATTATACTTTGTTGAATTTTTCCTTTTAATGTTTTTTCTAATAAGTAATCAATTTGAAGTTATATACATCATTGATTTATATTTTAGATTGGTTTGGATGTCAAATGATTTACAGTTTTTCCTCTGAAATCACTTTTAGTAATTTTAAGACCTGTAAAACTTTTGTTCCTTAATACTTAACTCTTGTTTGAAACCTCGTTTTTCTTTCATCATTGTCTATTGAAATATGAGATTATTTCTTGATTAAAGTCTTATATTTCTCTGTAGTGTTTATTTGTTGTTTACAATTCTCGAAATTGTTACAAAACCAGGAAACGGCCTTGAATGTGTTTACATTATTGTTTTAGATTTTAAAATTGTTTTCCTTGATCTCATCTCTGGAAATCTGAAGTAAAAAACTGATTAAAATCCCTTTATAAACAAATAAAGTTTTATCATCCATGACTGTCCCAAATAGCAGACAACCTAACGTTGACCCGGGCCTCCAGGATCAAACCAGTATTGCCTTAAATTTATTTAACACCATTTTACAAACAGCAACTAACCGGGTTGAGTTAGAACAATCATGGGCTGCTATTGAGCGAGACATTAGCATTCAAGAACAACAGGAAGTAAGACAGAGGCAGTTGAGAAACTGAACTTGTTTTAATCTTTTTCTAATTCCTTATTCCCAAATCATTCCTTTAAATCATTTACGGATGCCTTGACGGTATGCTTTATAGCCTTAAAGCATAAACTCAGGAAAAACACACTGAAAGCAGAGGAGAAGTTTACCATAAACAAAGCCAGCGAGGCAGAGGTAGAAGCCCAAACAAAAGCAAGGGAGTTTCCCATGACAAGGCACATAAAATGAAAGACGAGACTGAGAAACCACACAGTCATTCCGAAAGAGGAGGAAGTTCCCGAGGAAGAAAAATTGGTGGAAGAAGTTCTTCTAGAGGAAGAGGAAGAAACAAAGGAGGAGAATTAGGGTGTTATGCCTGTGGAAAGACAGAACACATGTCTTGGGAATGTCCCGAGAAAAATAAATAAGGAGGAGCTGAAGCTCACATTTCGGAAGCACGGAAAAGGGATGTTGAAGCAGAAGGTGCAGAGGATGGAAAATCTCTGATGTTGAGGAATGATGTATTAAAACCAGAGCCAGAAATTGAAAATCTAGTGCAAAGGAACAGTCTATTCAGGACAGATTGCAAGACTAAAGACAGAGTATGCAAGGTGATAATTGACAGTGGGAGCATTGATAACTTAGTATCCAGAAAGATGGTGGAGAAATTGGAGATGGAGACAAATGCAAATCCAAATCCATATAAAGTCTCATGGTTACATAAAGGAAACCATGTAATGGTCACTAAACAATGCCTCATTGAATTTAAGATAGGAGGATATAGAGATGAAATTTTGTGTGATGTGATTCCCATGGATTTATGTCATGTTTTGTTGGGAATACCATGGAAGTTTGACATAAATTCCATTCATGATGGGAGAAAAAATACATACACCTTGGAGAATAATGGTAGGACACGCATATTGTTGCCAATAAAGGAGAAGAAAGTAAAAGAGGAAGCCAGCACAAGCATACTTCTCATGAGTGGGAAGGAACTCCTGAGTAAAGTCAAGAAGGGATAGGAGATGCAGTTTGTTGTGGTGAGGAAACCCAGAATTATCCATACAAGTACTTCGATGAATGATTTCCCTGAGGAAATTCAAGAGTTGTTGGAGAATTTTGTTGACATGGTAGTGGATGAGTTCCCTAACTCATTTCCACCCATCATAAGCATCATTGATCATATTGATTTGATATCAGGAGCAATACTGCCAAACAAAGAAGCATATAGATTAACACCTCAAGAGAATGAGGAGGTAAACAACTAAGTCCAGGAATTTTTAGACAAGGGTTTGGTCAGAGAAATCTTGAGTCCATGCGCAGTACCAACTGTGTTGAGTCCAAAGAATGATGGAGGATGGAGAATGTGTACAAACTCGAGAGCCATAAAAAATATCACCATCAAGTATAGATTTATTTTTCCAAGAATGGATGACTTAATGAATTTTTTAAGTGGAGAAAATTTNTGGAGAAAATTTATTTTCTAAGATAGATTTGAAAAGTGGATATCACCAGATAAGGATGAGAGAAGGCGATGAATGGAAAACATCCTTTAAGACAAATGAAGGGTTGTATGAGTGGATTTTTATGCCATTTGGCTTAACAAATGCCCCAAGTACTTTTATGAGGTTGATGAATGAAATACTAAGAGATTTCATTGGCAAGTTTGTGGTTGTATATCTGGACAATATATTGGTCTTTAGCAAGACTAAAGAGGAGCATTTCAGACATCTGACATTAGTGATGAGGAGACTACAACAGGAGGATTTGTTGATAAATTTGAAGAAGTCTTTTTTTATGAATACAGAACTCATTTACTTGGGTTTTGTGATCTCTTCAAATAAATTGAAGATGTATCCAGAGAAGGTGAAAGCGATCAAAGAATGACCATCACCAAGGATTGTGTTTGAAGTGAGAAGCTTCCATGGATTAGCAAGTTTCTATAGGAAGTTCATCGGCGAATTCAGTGGAATTTTTGCACCAATGATGGATATAGTGAAGAAGAGGCACAAGTCTTTTAAATGGACAGAGGAGGTCGAGAGGAGCTTCAATATATTGAAAGAGAAGATAACAAAATGACCAATGTTGGTCTTGCCAAATTTCGGAAAGACATTTCAAGTGAGATGTGATGCAAGTGGAGTTGTGATTGGAGCAGTTTTGAGCCAAGATAATAGGCATGTTGCATATTTCAGTGAGAAGTTGAATGAGACTAAGAGAAAGTACTCCACATATGATAAAGAATTTTATGCCATAATTTAAGCTTTGAAGAAGTGGAGGCACTACTTTGTTCCAAAGGAATTTGTCTTGTACAGCGACAACCAAGCTTTACCATTCATAGCCAGACAAGAAAAGTTAAACCAAAGACATGCTAAGTGGATAGAATTTATGCAAAATTTCACTTTTGTCATTAAACATATTTCTGGTAATGATAACAAAATTGTTGATGCATTGAACATGAGATGTATGATTCTGCAGGAATTTCAGGTCAAGCCCTGAATCTTGTTGTCTACAATAGGACCCTTCTATCATAAAAAATAATTAGGCTTATAATGAATTAAGGAATGAATAAAAACTGAATTATCTCAACAAAACTTAAAGAGCAAACCTTAGTATGCTTCTTCTTCTATTCTCCTCATGTTCCTCCTTTTCCTTTTGCCTTGAAGAAATTTAGAATTGGTTGAAAAAGTTGAATTACTTCTTTAGTTAAGTTATCTAAAACCCAACCAATTTTTTTAATTAAGGGGGGGAAATAATAAAATCATAATAAGGTTATTTAATAAATAATAACTATTAGGTGGCACCGCTTATGACTCCCTTTGGTATTTTAAAAATCATAACACAACTAGATAAATCAAACAAAACATCCCTCCTTCTGACTCCCATCATCACTTTCATATTTGACAATTTATATCAATGATAATTGAAATTATTTCCAAAAATATATTACCCATATATCCAAAAAATAGTGTGTTGTCCAAAAATTCATAGGTCAACTATTATCAACAATAAATAAATAAAAACTTAAAATCCATATTTGTCACTCTGGGAGACAATCTTTCCCTTGTTGTTGTTGTCACCTTTTGATCTTTCTAAATTTTCCTTAGGCTGTGTGGAGCCTTTAGGCCTAATCTCACTGATCACATGAGAGCAATCATCTCTCAAATGCATACGGGGGGACACGGATTTTGCAGAGTCATTTGAGGGTGAGGAGGGGGTAGCAGTGTCTTTTCCTTTGTCAGAAGCATGGTGGGCCTCGATTTTTAACCTTTTTATTGCATGGGAAGATTGTACTGGTGAATGGACAAGGGCAGCTTGGGAAATTTGATTTACAGGTGGAGGAGCAGGTATAGATAAGTTAGGCCAGCTACGATGTTGGGAGACTGTCGAGTGGACAATCTCTTGCCATCCGTCATTTCCAGGGACTTTAGGTTGCAGTGAGACATGAGGGGACACTGGAATACCAGGGACCCGTGGGGCTTGGAACGAAGACCTTTCAGGCTAGGTTGGGCCACTCCTTGCCCAATCCAGTTACAAAATCCGGCCTGAAATAATTGGCCTAACTCTTGCGAATCTGCATCAAAGTGTATAGAGAATCTTGGTCTTCTAGAGCCCATGTTCCAATTTGCTCTTCCTCGGTTACCCCGACCATGGCTACCTCTACTAAAAAATTTCATTCTTGTATGCATTATTGATTAGAAAATAGTTTATTTACCAACCATACATGACAACTCTTTTAAATATGGAATAAAATTTGGCTCAGCAACATATCAGACACATGCAATCCAATCCATACAAATCATTTAATAGTTGTTAATGAGCAGGGAGTGAACAACGGTTCTAGGATATGTGAGGGGTTGTACTGAGCGGAAAATGTTTAAATGAGGGGGAAAAGATCATGATTACTGCTCGCAGACATCAAACAATCAACTGTATCATAAACCAAAAGAATATATCACTGTAATTCATCACCAAGAACGCGCAGAGTCATAACCCTCATGCTTTTCAAAAACTAAACATTTTATAACAGCGTCGATAGAAATGAAAACCCAGATACTACCAATCAACCCTAAAGCATACTTTTTGGCATAATGGCCACTCCATAACCAACTGTGTTGATGCCAATACCACAAACTAAAACCACGACCAGGTGAAAAGATATACAGTGACCAAAAGGTGGTTTGAAATATACACAACAACCCCATGGCACCGAATACAACTGGATATGGTTACCATAACTGTGAGGAGGCGAAAAACAACGCTAAACAAAGTGAAACCCTCCAACAAAATACCCATAAAGACAACAACAAGCCATCACAGTTTCCACCACACAAAACAACCAATGAAATCACAACTCCAACCATCGATTTTTCCATTTGCAATGAATAACACAAAGTCATTACAGAGAAAACACCACGCATTTACACAGTTGCCAATCTCACGGAAAACACAAACCAACACATTACCGAGCCAACGTTTATTTCATTATAGAGAAAATTCATGGATGGGCGAAAAGAACCATACCTGTAACCAATGGCCTTAAAAATGCAAGTTGGTCAAGCAATTCCTTCCACGCCTGTTTATCAGAACTTAACCACAGCAAAACCAAATGAAAAATAACCATGCTAGAGTGACGACCTAGTGGAAGAAGTATGGAGTGACGTGCATTTACTGCACGTCGCTTCCACCCTCCATTTCATTCAATTTCATAGTACACGACAGCGAGCCAAACCATACCATTAATCCATGTCATTAATTCCATGCATCAAAACTTGCACACATTGCTTGCCAATTGTGCCACCCCAATCCATATTAACCATTGTCAAATGCATACTATTAACATATATCAAATGCGTCCAATATAACTCAATAATATTCATATAGCCACTAACATTGCTAGTTAGGACTAACAATAATCCCTTTTAATTTCATTTGCACATAGTATAGCATAGCATAGTATAGTATAGTTCCCTCTCTTAGAATTTATTCATAAGTCCCTTTCCATTGTTCTTATTTCTTCTTGTTATTAACATATGTCTTGTGCATGTGTAACAGGTAATGAATCATGGCACCAATAGAAAATGTAATAACAGTCAACATAAGCCATTCATAACATGGAATTTAGAGCTTAGAATGACAGAATCAACACATAAAATGCATTATCCATCTGCCATTATGTTGCAACAAAACCAATATTTCATCATCAATCATGTAGAACCTTGTAAACGACATCAAAAAAGAAGCATAAAATGTGTGATTAGACTATCTATGAGCCTCTAGTCTACAAGGGGGTCCCACCTACTAGTATTATATATCATTAGCATAGTTTAAATAATAGGCTTTAGCAATACTTTGTGGGCGAAAACCTCATTGCGATTTTTATCGTCAACAAATTGACGACTCCACAAGGAAATCAATTTCTAACATATTAAGAACTCAAAATATATGGTTTCACAGACCAAGAACAACAGATAAATAAAGTATAACCAGAATGATTATGCAACAGGGGGAAGTGAGTAGATTTAATGGAAAAATTACCGAGAATTTGGGAATAACTCATGAAAAATGTTAAGTATGAGGGGGTTTATCCCCGTATGCATAATCATTCAACCAGAATTTGCTCTTTACTTCAAGGAGAAAAATTTATGTACTTGCTCTTTTAACTGTCAAATGGATGAAGAAATGGAAAGCAGAAGTGGGAAATAACCAATTCTATATAAGACAACAATGAAAGAAGACAACAAATTCAATTATGCTTTCATGGGGAACATCGTAACAGTGGTGTAAGCGTGATTGTTATTAATTAACAATACCTTGTAGGAGTGTCACTGTGGCAGAATGGATCCAACATCTTATTTTTGACCAAAAATAAACTAAAAGATAAAAAGCAATAAAATTCATGACAGAAATGGGACTACAAAATTTTAAAACAGCAAAAACAAAATGACAGAATTGCAAAAGAAGCATGAAAGCTATTAAAAAGGAAGCAGAAATTAAGCTACTGTAAAAGCAGAAATGAAAAACAGTGGTAAAAGGAAAGCAGAACTAGACTACTAATATACAGAAAATCCAAACAATGTTAAAACTTTTCAAGTTGGTTCCACGTAGTGCTTCAAGTGAGAACCATTAGTGCTGTAGGAAAATAATTGCTCCTGTAAATCTTTTAGAATGTAAGAGTTAGTACCCAGGACATAAGTGATCTTGAAAGGACCCAGCCATAATTTTTGAAGCTTTGAGACAATTGATAACCCTTTAAAGTACACGATTAGATCATCAAGATAGACACAAATAACCTTACCGATCAAATCGTCGAAAGTTACTTACATAGGAATTTTCAAAGTGGTACTCGCATCAGATGAGCTAGAAGGCATATGTTCCTAAGTCAAGGAACCCCAATGAGTAATAAAGTTGGTTTTATATTTATTTGCCCTTTTTACCTTGATTTGATTGTAACCGGAAAAACCGTCAAGTCTGGACATCATTTGTGACCCTACAACTTGCTGCAAAATCATTTCTATGTTAGGGAGAGGAAAGTGATCTTTTATACTAGCCCAGTTTAATGCACGAAAATCAACGCATAATATGATATGACCATTCACTTTCTGAACAGGAACCAAATTGGAAACTCATTCAGAATATTTGACTGAAAAGATAATTCCAGCCTTCAATAGTTTTTCCAACTCCTTTCGAATAGTTTCTTCCAGTGCAGGGTTGATAGGTCTTTATTTTTGCCTAACTATTTTTATGTCTTCCTTGATGGGAATGGAATGTTGCATCAGAGAAGGATCAAAACCATGAATATCCTCATAATATCAAGCAAAAACATCTTGAAATTCACCAAGTAGCTTGGCAAACAGCATTAAAACTTTTTAAGTTGGTTCCACGTAGTGCTTCAAGTGAGAACCATTAGTGTTGTAGGAAAACAATCACTCCTGTAAATATTTTAAAATGTAAGAGTTAGTACCCAGGACATAAGCGATCTTGTAAGGACCCAACCATAATTTTTGAAGCTTTGAGACAATTCATAACCCTTTAAAGTACATGATTAAATCATCAAGATAGACACGAATAACCTTACCGATCAAATCATCGAAAGTTATTTGCATAGGTATTTTCAAAGTGGTACTCGCATCAGATGTGCTAGAAGGAATACGTTCCTAAGTCAAGGTACCCCAATGAGTAATAAAGGTGGTTTTATATTTATTTTCCCTTTTTACCTTGATTTGATTGTAACCGGAAAAACCGTCAAGTATGGACATCATTTGTGACCCTACAACTTGCTGCGAAATCATTTCTATGTTAGGGAGAGGAAAGTGATATTTTATACTAGCCCAGTTTAATGCACAAAAATCAACGCATAATATGATCTGACCATTCACTTTCCGAACAGGAACCATATTGGAAACTCATTCAGAATATTTGACCGAAAAGATAATTCCAGCCTTCAAGAGTTTTTCCAACTCCTTTTGAATAGTTTCTTCCAGTGCAGGGTTGATAGGTCTTTATTTTTGCCTAACTATTTTTATGTCTTCCTTGATGGGAATGGCATGTTGTATCAGAGAAGGATCAAAACCATGAATATCCTCATAATACCAAGCAAAAATATCTTCAAATTCACCAAGTAGCTTGGCAAACTTCATTTTCTATTCATCAGAACATTTGGCACCTATTTTAACATTCTTTGGAGATTCGGGTGTCCCAATGTTTAAGGAGATGGTATCACCCACCTTCCTTTTAGACTCCTCTTCTTTTTGTTTCTCTTTATTGCCTACATCACTCGATGAAAAAGAACTCTCTAGAGGAGTCAAGCCCTAAGGGATCTTGTTATCTTCTATGGATATAATTTCCTTGGGCTTATAAGGTTCATTTTGAATGAAAGCACATATGCTCTCATCGCTAGGGAATACCTGCCAAGATTTTATATTGTTAGGTATATGTGGACGATATAGAGATTGAAAAGTACAATCAGGTCTATGTGGCAGAAGTTGTCGATTAGGAGAGGCTGCAAAAACAGCTACTCAATCAGCGATTGAGTTTAACTCCCTCTTAACATGAGTAATGTTGAAAGATAATAGGTTCGAGATAAGTGCCCAAACAATTTGGGTGTATAGTTTCATCAACTTGTTGCTAGGAGAGTATATCTTGTGTACAAGGTTCAAAACAAGATCGGAATCTCCAAAAACTGTAAGGTGACCACAACCAATATTATAGGCGTTTGCAATGCCTAACAACAAAGCTTCGAATTTGGTGACATTGTTTGTGTAAGCAAACTCCAACCTATAAGAAAATATATGGATTTTTCCTACAAGAGAAATCAAGATAATGTCAGCTTCGCTACTTTCATTCGAGCATGAATTATCAAAGTGGATGTGCCACCTACCATCATCTAAATCGATTTGTTCCAAGGGAATGTTATCCTCCTCGGCAAAGATTGAATACACCCCTAGGTCCTCTTCGATATAGTTCACATTAGGTTGTGGGACACTCTCTATGTAAGGTGAAATCATTCCCTCTCTAAGGACTATAATGTTTTTACCATTATGAGGAACAGATAAATGTGTTTCGTCGAGTGAGAGGTATCCACCCGTTAAAGCTTGCCAATATCTTCCCAAGATGATTGAGTAATTGCTTACTGGCATATCAATTACCTGAATACTAAGGGTTGTCCTTATTTCAGGATGTGCGCACAAAACTAAGGTCACATATTTAATTTCACCTATGGTCGTTTGTTGTAGACTATTATAAGAGAGCATGCTTCTAGCGTTTTTATTTGTACAAGACAAGCCTAGCTCTTCCATAATAATCTTCGACATCACACTTGGGCCTGAACCGCCATCAATGAGGCAACAATGGGCGATCTTATCCATAATCTTTACAGAAATATAAAAAGGGGGATTTTTTACAGGGTATCTAAAGTTATGTACACCTACTTTATTTACAGACGAATCATCTTCGTTTACCTCTTCAAAGAGGTTGGCTACAATGGAAGTTTTTCCTTCCATGGATTGTTTCAGATGCCTCTGTTGTTCAGGGACGCCAACCATGTCCAGAAGGGTTGCATCTTCTTTGACTTTGGCCAACTGATTTAGGATATTGTATTGGAAGAGGGGAGAGGGGAGGTAATTCCTTGATTGTCAGGAACCTTAGAAACTTGAACAATAGCAGTTGGCGAGGACGAGATCGGGCTAGAAGAATTGCGGGAGAATCATAATTTCTTTGGGAGTGTAGGATTTGTTCCTAATATTGATGATAATGACATCCTCTACCTCTACAAAATCTAGGACAACGATGGTAGTTTTTGGTATTTTACCAAATATTTTATCTCTGGCACTCTTCTTTACCTCACATGTGGTCTCCTCATGGTGTTCCTCGCAAAATTTACACCAACTTCGAGGCATGATAGCTTTAGGATGAAAATTATTTTCAATTGGATTTCTAAAGGGGGGTGTAGAAGAGGATGAAACTCCAGGGATGAGAGGGGAGACATTTCCCTTCTGCTCATACGCTATAATATGATTATTCATATCTTGTACTAGTTGTAAGAGGGCGGACATGTCTTTCTGTTTAACTGATTCTCCCTAAGGAAGACTTGTTCTTTCAAGTTGTTATTCATACTCTAAACAAGTATGAAGAGAAGAACCGAGGTTATCAATGGATTTTTCCTCAAGCCTATGACGATAGGGGGAAGGTAATGCATGAAAGTGGCTTGGTTCTAAGGTCAAATGAGTTCATGGATTTGATTGTATAACTTAGTGAAACGCAAGTTGAAGGACTTGATGGTCTCACCATCCTTATAGGCGATGTTATTGTACTCTCGTAACTGCTCAGTTGGGCTTTTAGATTGCCTATGAGTGGATTTGAACCAATATACTAACTCCTCCCAAGTAGACAGAATATTAGGAGGAAGGTCAAAGAAATCAGTCGTAGTCTTTCCTTCCAAGGAATTGACAAATAAGTGCATGCAAGTATCATTGTCATTGGCTCCTATGTTGTGACAAGCATTAGAAAATGCCACCAGGTGTTCGTTTGTAGTGACAATGTTATTTCCTGAAAACCTAGGAAAATGCTTTTTGAATTTAGGAAGTGGGCGAGTAACAGGTGCTAGGTTAAGAGGAGAAGATACATGCCATGGTGTGGTTGTAGCGTCTTCTTCAAATTGAAAAATCTCATAATTTTTAATGACTTTCGTGAGGTTTGTGGTAGATTGGATGGAGACATGGTGGCTATATAAGCTACCAATCACTGACGAAACTGAAGACTGAGAAGAACTTCCAGTTCCACCAGAGCCACCATTAGATGTCATCTTGTGGATGATACGTAAGGGAGAAAAAGACAAACTGGATGAATCAGACAAGGTTCTCCTTATGGCACTTTGTTGGGTTGATAACATAATGTTCCTTCTTCCCATTTCAGCAATAGGATTAATTTTAGGTGATAAACCTCTTCTTCTCCTAGAAACACGAGGGTCTAAGGACATGAAAGGAAAGTCAAATATTGAAAGAACAAGAAGGTTATTGTTGATTTCTAGGTTATTTACGCCTAGCTTCCCAACGTTCTTGGGCATTAATGTATCTTTCAATTGCTACGCATGAATGATTAAGCTCTACCCGAGTATTAGTAGTGTCTAAAATGGTGTTAAATAAATTCAAAACAATGTTGATCTGATCTTGAAGACCGGACTCAATATTGGGTTGCCTTGCAACAGGTACAGTCATTAAGAAATAAAACAGTCAAAACATCAATATCAGAAAAATAGATGTATTTGATGATAATCAAGCATAGAAATCAACCAGAGAGATATTGAAGATACTCCCAGTATGGTCGCCAAATAAATGTTGAGGAAAAGATATGAAATAATCTTACTCAAACATTTTCAGATCTTGCTTGGCTAAATAAAGATAGACGGGAATATCAACCTATGTTTATATCCATCAAAATTGGTATCTTAATTCACAAGTATTGATTACAAATGCTTAGGCTGATTTTTACAAATAAAAGCTTGCTGAAAAATTCATTATTTATGTAATTTTCTGAACATGACTGATGTTGAAATAAATATAGAGATAGAATTAAAGACACTAAGTCAATAATCAAAATAGATGAGACATAAAGAAATCGTTTATTTCATTCTAATTCATCAAAAGAATCGTTCCCTTTACAAAATTTCCTGAGGAATTTTTGGACCAAAGTCAAACTTAGATGTCCTCGATGAAACATACAAAAGGACTTCTGACAGAAAGTAAAAAATTGAACTTTAAAAGCTAGATCATCTTGCCACAGATTGTTGCCCACTTGACTCTACACAATAGCCTTTGTCAATCATGAAATTTAATTCTGAAACAGACAAGTCTACACAGACTATCAAAGATAGATCAACACCTCTGAGAAACAGGTGTTTGAATGATGTAATTCAACGCTAAATCTTGTTGTCTACAATAGGACCCTACTATCATAAAAAAGAATTAGGCTTCTAATGAATTAAAGAGTGAATGAACACTAAATTATCTCAACAAAACTCAAAGAGAAAACCTTAGTATGTTTATCCTCATGTTCCTCCTTTTCCTTTTGCCTTTAAGCAATTTAGAATTGGTTGAAGTAGTTGAACTACTTCTTTAGTTAAGTTAACTAAAACCCAACCAACTTTTTTAGTTAAAGGCGAAAAATAATAAAATCATAATAAAAGTTTTTAATAAATAATAACTAGTAGGTGGAACCCTTTGTGACTCTCTTTGGTATTTTAACAATCATAACACAACTAGTTAATCAAACAAAACATCCCTCCTTGTGACTCACATCATCACTTTCATATTTGACAATTTATATCAATGATAATTGAAATTATTTCCTAAAATATATTACCCATATATCCAAAATATAATGTGTTGTCCAAAAATTAAGAGGTCCATTGTTATCAACAATTAATAAATAAAAACTTTAAATCCATATGTGCCACTCTAGGAGACAATATTTCCCTTGTTGTTGCTGTCACATTTTGATCTCTCTGAATTTTCCTTAGGTTGTGTGGAGCCTTCAGCCCTAATCTCATTGATCACATGAGAGCAATCATCTCTCAAATGCATACAGGAGGACATGGATTTTGCAGAGTCATTTGAGGGTGAGGAGGGGGCAGCAATGGTTTTTCCTTTGTCGGGAGCATGGTGGGCCTCGGTTTTTAACATTTTCTTGCATGGGAAGACTGTATTGGTGAGTGGACAGGGGCAACGTGGAAAATTTGATTTATAGGTGCAGGAGCGGGTAAAGATAAGTTAAGCCAGCCACGATGTTGGGAGACTGTCGGATGGACAATCTCTTGCCATCTGTCGTTTTCAGGGACTTCAGGTTGCAGTGAGACATGAGGGGGCACTGGGATACCAAGGACCTGTGGGGCTTGGAAGGGAGGCCTTTCAAGCCTAGGTTGGACCACTCCTTGCCCAATCCAGTTAAAAAATCCAGCTTGAAATAGTCGGTCTAACTCTTGCAAGTCTGCATCAAAGTGCATAGAGAATCTTGGCCTTCTAGGGCCCCTGTTCTAATTTCCTCTTCCTCGGTTACCCCGGCCATGGCTACTTCTGCTGAAAAAGCTCATTCCTATATGCATTATTGATTAGCAAATAGTTTCTTTAACAACCATACATGACAACTCTTTTAAATATGAAATAAAACTTGGCTCGACAACATATCATACTCATGCAATCCAATCCATACAAATCATTTAATAGTTGTCAATGAGCAGAGAGTGAACAAGGGTTATGGGATATGTGAGAGGTTGTATTGAGTGAAAAATATTAAAATGAGAGGGAAAATATCATGATTACTACTCACAAACATCAAAAAATCAGTGGTATCATAAACCTAAAGAGTATATCATTGTAATTCATCCTTGTGATCCTTTAACTCCCATAATACAGAATTCATCTTAACTATAATTAAATTTTAGGAACAGGGGGTGGATAGTGAATATGGGAAGGCGAAGGGATTGTAATGTGCGAAAAGTGAAATAATGGTAGGGAAAAGAGTGAATATTGTTCGTAAAATCAATTAAGTAATCCATAAAACAGTTATGTATTCAATGCAACACTCCAATACCAATTAAACAATTATTGTGGGCAATTAAACCATTACTCTATGTTAAAACTTGTTCATTGTCCCACATTTAAATCTTCAACCCTTTTTATTAACACAATGTATCATCATAATCATAACCACTATGCCTTTCAAACATCTTGTAAAAAGAATTATGTTTCCTTTCATTTCTTTCTTGTTATATTATAAAACAAAATCCAAAGGAGCACACAGTGATATTGCTTCAACTCTGTTTAGCATATAAAAACATCAGCCGATGTCCATAATTTATAAATCCTCAAATCAAACATAGACACATGCCTCCTCTGAGTTGCACAGACTCTTTTAAAACATGCCCGATTGCATTCCTTTGGCAACATTAACAAATAAATTTACAATGAAACCATACTACAAAAACCTCGTGCCTCAACTCTGATGGTGCAATAAAACAAAACAATACACGATGTCTCCATAACCATACATGGTAAACAGCCAAGTCTCAGTCATCAAATTTCCAATTTGTAACGATCCGGATCGGGACAAATTAAACACACAAAAATCACCAACTTCAATTTATACCACGATGTAGGAACACACAGACCAACGCATAACGAAAGGAGGAATCTCTATGACTATACATTAATGTTTACCCCAATCAATCAATTTATAACAATGTTGAGTCATCGATTCAACTGACACAACAAAAGGAGGCACTGACTGTATAACAATTATCATTTCTAGTTACAAATCTCCAACAACTCGATCAAACAGAAACAAGCCAATAATCAAGCCAATGTCAATACTACTCAACAACTTATGACAGTCAACAAGATACCCGACAGAGTGTGATTGGTTGAGTTTATCAAAATCGGGATCTGTAACCAATGATCATAAGAAATAATCAAGGGTTCGCTCGGTCACCAAACACAGAGAGATTGGAGTTGACCATATCAACAGTAGGTGAGAACCCTTCGAGATGAGCACAGTGGAACCACAAGCCTTATAACCCTTTGCTTTGTAAAATAAGGTGACAGTTCAACACCAAGTAAGGTAAGAAACGATGCAAAGGAGCAATGATTTCTCACTGGATAGTAACAAACACCAAGAACATGCAGAGTCATAACCCTCGCGCTTTTCAAAAACCGAACAGTTTATAACAACGTTGATAGAAATGCAGACCCGGATACTACCAATCAATCCTAAAGCATACTTATTGGCATGATGGCCACTCCATAACCAATTGTGTTGATGCCAATACCACAAAATAAAACCACGATCAGGTGAAAAGATATACAGTGACCAAAAGGTGGTTCGAAATATACACAATAACCCCATAGCACCGAATACAACTGGATATGGTTACTATAATTGTGATCAGGCAAACAACAAAGCTAAACAAAGTGAAACCCTCCAACAAAATACCCATAAAGACAACAACGAGTCATCACAGTTTCCACCACACAGAACAACCAATGAAATCACAACTCCAACCATCGATTTTCCCATTTGCAATGAATAACACACTCAATCATTACAGAGAAAACACCACGTGTTTACACAGTTGCCAATTTCACGGAAAACACAAACCAACACATTATCGGGCCGACGTTTATTTCATTACAGAGCGAATTTATGGATGGGAGAAAAGAACCATACCTGTAACCAATAGCCTTAAAAATGCGAGTTGATCGAGCAGTTCCTTCCGCACCTGTTTCTTGGAGCTTAACCACAGTAAAACCAAATGAACAATAACCATGTTAGGGTGACAGCCTAGTAGGAGAAGTATGGAGTGGCATGCATTTATTACACGTCGCTTCCACCCTCCATTTCATTCAATTTCGTAGTACACGACAGGCAACCAAACCATACCATTAATCCATGTCATTAATTCCATGCATCGAAACTTGCACACATTGCTTGTCAATTGCGTCATCCCAATCCATATTAACCATTGCCAAAAACATACTATAAGATATATCAAATGTGCCCAATATAACTCAATAATATTCGTATAGCCACTAACATTGCTAGTTAAGACTAATAATAATCTCTTTCAATTTCATTTGCACATAGTATAGCATAGCATAGTATAGTTCCCTCTCTTAGAATTTATTCATAAGTCCCTTTTCATTGTTCTTATTTCTTGTTGTTACTAACATGTGTCTTGTGCAGGTGTAACAGGTAATGAATCATGGCGCCAATAGAAAATGTAATAACAATCAACATAAGCCATTCATAACATGGAATTTAGAGCTTAGAATGACAGAATAAACACATAAAATGCATTATCCATCTGCCATTATGTTGCAACAAAACCAATATTTCATCATCAATCATGTATAACCATGTAAACAACATCGAAAAAGAAGCATAAAACGTTTGATTAGACTATCTCTGAGCCTCTAGTCTACAAGGAGGTCCCACCTACTAGTATTATATATCATTAGCATAGTTTAAATAATAGGCTTTAGCAATACTTTGCGGGCAAAATCCTCGTTGCGATTTTTATCGTCAACACATACCAAAATGCTCAATGAGGGATAACCTTTTGAAGGAAAAGCATAGTGGAGGATTGGTTGGACATTTTGGCCATGATAAAACATTTGCACAATTGAGCATTTCATACTATTGGCCAGGTATGAGAACAGAAGTGAAAGTTTATGAACAGAGGTAGAATATGTCAACATGCAAAAGGCAAAAGACAAAACACTGAATTATATCAACCATTGCCAATACCAGAGAGGCCTTGGGATGCAATAAGCATAGATTTTGTGTTGGGACTGCCAGGAACACAAAGAGGATGTGATTCCATATTTGTGGTGGTGGATAAATTTTCAAAGATGACACACTTTATCCCATGCCAAAAGACTAGTGATGCAACACATGTTTCAAACTTATTTTTCAAGGAAGTTGTTCGACTTCATGGATTACCCAAAAGTGTTGTCTCAGACAGAGATACCAAATTCGTTGGTCATTTCTGGAGAACACTGTGGAAGAAGTTGGAGATAGATTTGTCCTTCAGCTTAGCTTATCACCCTCAGATAGATGGACAGACTGAGGTGGTGAACAGAAGTTTGGGAAACTTATTGAGGAGTCTGGTCACTGAGCATCATAGTCAGTGGGAACAGATTCTACCACAAGCAGAGTTTGCATACAATGACTCACCAAACAAGAGCACTGGAAAGAGCCCATTCCAAATATTGCATGGAATGCATCCAAGAGTATATGAGTTGAGAGACTTGGGACAGAATGAGATCAGAAGTGTTGGAGCAAAAGATTTTTCTGCAGAAATGAAGAAGCTCCATAGCCATATCAGGGAGCAGTTGCAGAACTCTAGCCAAGAGTACAAGCGCAGAGTTGATCAACATCGCAGAGAATTTCAATTTGAAGGAGGAGATCAGGTTCTGGCACATCTCAAGAAAGAAAGGTTCCCAAGGGAAACATATAACAATTTGAAAATGAAGAAGATAGGACCATGTAAAATCTCAAGGAAGTTTGATGCAAATGCCTATGAGATTGAGTTGCTAGATGATGTGTATATATCACCCATATTCAACATATCAGACCTGTATCCTTACAGGGAAAATGAAGCAGTAGAAACAAAAGGTCAAAAAGAGATTCAATAGGAAAAGCAAATGCATGTAGCAGAAAAGCCACGGATGGAGAAGATAGTTGATTAGAGGATTGGCAAGAAGACCAGGAAGAAGACCTATTTTGAATATTTGGTCAAGTGGAAGGGACACCCGATAGAAGATGTCAGTTGGGAAAATGAAGTTGATATCCAGAAGCACGGAAAGTCAGTGTAGGAGTCCATGAACTTTTGTCCAGGGGAGTATGATGCAGGAGCATCGCCAGCAAGCACGCATGGAGGGACAACTCAGCGCCTTAACGCACCTTTTGAATTATTTCGGAATCTTAAACACTGGCGTTTCCTATCAATCTTTTTGGAACTGATTGAAACTCTAAAGAAGATCAAACACTTGGGAGTTGAATGATCATGAGTGATCTGGGAGTTTCACTCCTAGACTTTGATATAACAAAAATTAAGTAGCTGTTAAATTTATAAGCAGCTGCGAGAGCCATTCTCCTGGAAGATGGCTAAGACCCTAGACTAGATATAGGGCCCCCAGTGCACTCCTGGGGTATGTGGTCTGGGAACAAATTGATAAAGTCCCTAGACAATGTCTAGGGCCCCTGGATGTGTTCCAGGGAATCCTTGCTTAGTGCTTGGATTGATCCTTGGATGTGTTCCTT
>SNQJ01S0048468.1:50651-60875 GCA_010110895.2 Picea sitchensis | reverse complement strand
ATAATAAAAATAATAATAATGACATGATTAATCCACAATGGGGATTTAATCCAATAACAAAATAATAAGAATGCTCTTCGCAGTTACATTATTTCAACAGATACTACCAATCAATCCTAAAGCATACTTATTGGCATAATGGTCACTCCATAACCAACTGTGTTGATACCAATACCACAAAATAAAACCATGACCAGGTGAAAAGATATACAGTGACCAAAAGGTGGTTCAAAATATACACAACAACCCCATAGCACCAAATACAACCGGATATGGTTACCATAACTGTGAGGAGGCAAACAACAAGGCTAAACAGAGTGAAACCCTCCAACAAAATATCCATAAAGACAACAACAAGCCATCATAGTTTCCACCACACAGAACAACCAATGAAATCTCAACTCCAACCATCGATTTTTCCATTTGCAATGAATAACACACTCAATCATTACAGAGAAAACACCATGCGTTTACACAGTTGCCAATTTCACGGAAAACACAAACCAACACATTATCGGGCCAACGTTTATTTCATTACAGAGAAAATTTATGGATGGGAGAAAAGAACCATACCTGTAACCAATGGCCTTAAAAATGTGAATTGGTCGAGCAGTTCCTTCCGCGCCTGTTTCTTGGAGCTTAATCACAGCAAAACCAAATGAACAATAACCATGCTAGGGTGACGACCTAGTAGGAGAAGTATGGAGTGACGTGCATTTACTGCACGTCACTTCCACCCTTCATTTCATTCAATTTCGTAGTACACGACAGCCAACCAAACCATACCATTAATCCATGTCATTAATTCCATGCATCAAAACTTGCACACATTGCTTGTCAATTGCGCCACCCCAATCCATATTAACCATTTCCAAAAACATACTATAACATATATCAAATGCGCCCAATATAACTCAATAATATTCACATAGCCACTAACATTGCTAGTTAGGACTAATAATAATCCCTTTTAATTTCATTTGCACATAGTATAGCATAGCATAGTATAGTATAGTTCCCTCTCTTAGAATTTATTCATAAGTCCCTTTCCATTGTTCTTATTTCTTGTTGTTACTAACATGTGTCTTGTGCAGGTGTAACAGGTAATGAATCATGGCACCAATAGAAAATGTAATAACAGTCAACATAAGCCATTCATAACATGGAATTTAGAGCTTAGAATGACGGAATCAACACATAAAATGCATTATCCATCTGCCATTATGTTGCAACAAAACCAATATTTCATCATCAATCATGTAGAACCCTGTAAACAGCATCGAAAAAGCAGCATAAAGCGTTTGATTAAACTATCTCTGAGCCTCTATTCTACAAGGAAGTCCCACCTACTAGTATTATATATCATTAACATAGTTTAAAGAATAGGCTTTAGCAATACTTTGCGGGCAAAATCCTCGTTGTGATTTTTATCGTCAACACATACCAAAATGCTCAATGAGGGATAACCTTTTGAAGAAAAAGCATAGTGGAGGATTGGTTGGACATTTCGGCCATGATAAAACATTTGCACAGTTGAGCATTTCATACTATTGGCCAGGTATGAGAACAGAAGTGAAAGTTCGTGAACAGATGTAGAATATGTCAACATGCAAAAGGCAAAAGACAGAACACTGGATTGTATCAACCATTGCCAATACCAGAGAGGCCTTGGGATGCAATAAGCATGGATTTTGTGTTGGGACTGCCAGAAACACAAAGAGGATGTGATTCCATATTTGTGGTGGTGGATAGATTTTCGAAGATGGCACACTTTATCCCATGCCAGAAGACTAGTGATGCAACACATGTTGCAAATTTATTTTTCAAGGAAGTTGTTCGACTTCATGGATTACCCAAAAGTGTTGTCTCAGACAGAGATACCAAATTCGTTGGTCATTTCTGAAGAACATTGTGGAAGAAGTTGGGGATAGATTTGTCCTACAATTCAGCTTATCACCCTCAGACAGATGGACAGACTGAGGTGGTGAACAGAAGTTTGGGAAACTTATTGAGGAGTCTGGTCACTGAGCATCATAGTCAGTGGGATCAGATTTTGCCACAAGCGGAATTTGCATACAATGACTCACCAAACAGGAGCACTGGAAAGAGCCCATTCCAAATATTGTATGGAATGCATCCAAGAGTATTTGAGTTGAGAGACTTGGGACAGAATGAGATCAGAAGCGTTGGAGCAAAAGATTTTGCTGCAGAAATGAAGAAGCTCCATAGCTAGATCAAGGAGCAGTTGCAAAACTCTAACCAAGAGTACAAGCACAGAGTTGATCAACATCGCAGAGAGCTTCAATTTGAAGTAGGAGATCAAGTTCTGGCACATCTCAAAAAAGAAAGGTTCCCAAGGGGAACATATAACAATTTGAAAATGAAGAAGATAGAACCATCTAAAATCTCAAGGAAGTTTGATGAAAATGCCTATGAGATTGAGTTGCTAGATGATGTGGGTATATCACCCATATTCAACATATCAGGCCCGTATCCTTACAGGGAAGATGAAGCAGGAGAAACAAAATGTCAGAAAGAGATTCAATGGGAAAAGCAAATGCCTGTAGCAAAAAAGCCACAGATGGAGAAAATAGTTGATTAGAGGATTGGCAAAAAGACCGAGAGGAAGACCTATTTTGAATATTTGGTCAAGTGGAAAGGACACTCGATAGAAGATGCCAGTTGGGAAAATGAAGTTGATATCTAGAAGCACGGAAAGTCGGCGCAAGAGTCCATGAATTTATGTCTAGGGGAGTATGATGCAGGAGCATCGCCAGCAAGCACGCGTGGAGGGACAACTCAGCACCTTAACGCGCCTTTTGAATTATTTTGAAATCTTAAATGCTGACGTTTCCTGTCAATCTTTTTGGAACTGATTGAAACCCTGAAGAAAATCAAACACTTGGGAGTTGAATGATCATGAGTGATTTGGGAGTTTCACTCCTAGACTTTAATATAACGAAAATTAAGTAGCAGTTAGTTTTTTTTTTCTCGAGTAGACGAGTAGTCGAAGGGGAACCCTAGGAGCCCTCTAGGATAAATGGAGGTTTTGTATGCTCGAATGAAGCTGCTACAAGTTAGTAGGAGATTGTTGTGATTTAGTTGTTGCTGAATTTTTAGTTCTTGTTTTATCATAGCTGTAGTCATTTTTATTTGAATGAATATCACAGAGGAAAAATGTCAGTTGGGAAAATGAAGTTGATATCCAGAAGCACGGAAAGTCAACGTAGTAGTCCATGAATTTTTGTCCAGGGGAGTATGATGCAGGAGCATCGCCAGCAACCACACGTGGAGGGACAACTCAGCACCATAATGCACCTTTTGAATTATTTCAGAATCTTAAACAATGGCGTTTCCTGTCAATCTTTTTGGAACTAATTGAAACTTTGAAGAAGATCAAAGACTTGGGAGCTGAATGATCATGAGTGATTTAGGAGTTTCACTCCTAGACTTTAATATAACGAAAATTAAGTAGCAATTAGTTTTTTTTTTCTCTCGAGTAGACGAGTAGTCGAAGGGGAACCCTAGGAGCCCTTTAGGATAAATGGAGGTTTTGTATGCCCGAATGAAGTTGTTGCAAGTTAGTAGGAGATTGTTGTGATTTAGTTGTTGCTGAATTTTTAGTTCTTGTTTTATCATAGCTGTGGTCATTTTTATTTGAATGAATATCACAGAGGAAAATTGATCCAATGCATGGTGTTTCTACTGTTTACAATTCCTTGTTATTTTGTTTTCATGAATGAATGAGTTATGTTGTTGAGTATATGAAACTGTGAAGTGTTTGGATAAGTTTCAATTGTTTCTCTTCATTGAGTTCATGCAAGGTGTGCATACAGTGCGAAAGGAGTGCGTTGACAAAGTCTATTTCGACTCAGAAGCTCAAAAGAGATAGCGTGAAACTTCCATTTGCAAGGAGTGCAAAGGAACTATTGAAAGGGGTGCACAGTCGCCGCAAGAAACTAAGTCTTGCGTGAGAATCTGCTACAAGGAGTGACGAAGTTTGTTTCGACTTAGAAGCTCAGAAGAGATAGCTTGAACTTTCCATTTACAAGGAGTGCAAAGGGACTATTGCAAGGTGTGCACAGTCGCCCGCAAGAAACTAAGTCTTGCGTAAGAATCTGTTGCAAGGAGTGCACAGATTTGAAGTTCGACTAAGTGTCGAAGTAGCCCTCAAAGGAGTCAAAGGGTTCGAGAAGTGAAGCTCGAAAGAGATAACGGGAAGCTTAGGCCGAGTGTTGCAAAGAGTGCACAGGGCCAAGAACCGACTAAGTGTCGAGAACGGGACTGTGAAGTGCAAGGAGTGCGTAAAGAGATTTCTTTTAAAGAAATCACTAGGTCTGAATTTCGTCAAAGATTCCAAGTTCGCAAGGAGTGCGTCGGAGTCAAGCTCAGGAGAGACAGCAACCAAGAATCAACAGGAAGGGAGAAATATGTTGAGAGTTGTGAAGTGGCGGTTGAAATCCCTTCGAAAGGAATCGGGATCACGAACAGCGGTTAGATCTCAAAAAGGNCGAAGTCTTTCGGACTCTGCATATTCGGAGGTTTCCGTTTGCGAGGGAAGCAAATCTTCCGAAGTTACGGAACCCGAAGTCCATCTGGACCGTAGATCCGTTCAGAGGAAGTGAGATCGTCCCAGACCGTCGGATCTGGGAAAAGTTACGCGGTTGTTAGTCGTGAGTTCTTTCGAGGATTCGCGAATCGAAGGATTCAGAGTATCGAGGAGTCAAGAATCACTAAGTCGCGAAGCACGAGGAGATCGCCACCATTGGTTATCAGAGGAGGCATGAACCGTAGATCTGGTTCTGAGTAACTCCGTCGCTTTGGAGTTCACGTAGAAAGAGACCAGTTGCACGCAAGGCAGCCGAAACCCGAAGTTGCAAAGCGCTAGGAGGCTTAGCCCCAGACCATAGCCTGAGGTCGCCTGAAGAAGGGGGACTAGCGGAAAGGCGCTAGCACCCAGAAACTCGGAGTTTGTAAAAGCGCTAAGGAAGGGGCCCGCATGTTCCATAGGACCTGCGGATAAAGAGGAAAAGGGACCTATGTAAAGTGTTCCAGAGCCATTGAAGGTCTGAAAGAGCTAATCCAACTCAAGAGATTAAGATCCTTGACCGGGAGGTCGCGGACTCTTTAGGAGAGAAGGGGGGTCTGCATCATAGATTCATAGCCCCAACTTGAGGGTGACTTGTTGTTGAGATCTGGAACAGCAAACCTACGGTTGAGAGAAACATCTATCCTCTACAGTGGGTTGCATATCTTTAAGATAAGTGTTCCTAGTTGTTGTGTTAATTATTGTTAAATGTTGAAATGGTTGTTGTGTGAATTACACTAAGTTATCTTAGTTAAATGCTACTTGCTGTGAGTAGAATTGATGCATACATATCTATATTTTGTGATAGAATGATGCTATATGTACGTAGTTGTTGTTGTGCACATATAAAGTTGTTGTATTTATGTTTTTATTCAGTATTTATAGCTGAATGAGCTGTAATGTCATGTTGTGTTCTATTTCCGCTTTTTAAATTGGTATCATAAATTTTTAATTAGGTTGTTTTAGCAAGTGACGTGACCCAACTGGGGGTTGGGTATGTTACATGGGGGATTTCCTTTATACAAATAATTGTTTTTTAGGGACTGCATGGTCTATCATGAAAAATATGGAGTAAATACAAAAAGAAGAAAATGTTCAATGATGGTCCCCATGCAGTAAGGTATTAAAGGTCCATTATATGATATCACTTAGTGACAAATCATCCTAGAACCCAATACAGTGACTCACTATGAACTTATGGAGGCTACACACCACCAACTGTAATTGTGATGCCTTCCTTACATTTAATGCCAATGCCAATGCCACCAATATGTATTATGAAATGTTAATCAGATGGCATACTGGGGCACTGTATCATATCAAGGCTTTAGAGTCTCTCTAACACATCAGGGTATTCGAAGCTCTCTAAGGGTACATCCATGGGATGGAGAACTAACTAGCTGCTCAGATCGTAACAGACATAGTATATATATTTCTGCATTAAGTGAGTGTATAGCAAGTATCATATGCTACTATTTTTGGTTGTAAAATGAGGCAAACTTTTCTCTTTTCTAGTAATTGTAATGTATCTTGGAACAATGGATAAATAAAATATTTTCAGAAACATGCCTGAAACAGTTTAGAAACTATTTGCCTATCCGTCAAGACAAAGGAAAAACTAGCCAAAATTAATGCTCTTTATTGACACAAATTACAAATACATCGTTGCTGCTTTCATTATAAATATGAGAAATATTACAGGGTAGAACACAAATTGTATGCTTTGTAATGTAATAGCGTATCTTTGCAAATAGAAGGAGTCCAAATACCAATCAGCAATGCATTCAATCGTCAGGAGCCAGATTTTTTGTGAAAACACAATCAATGTTACTCTTATACTGATCAAGTTTGTTTATTTTCTCTATGATTAGCTTCATTCTCTTCAAAACAGCAGGCATGGCTGCAACATTGGCAGCAAATTTAGCCTTGAGAAGTGCTATCTGTGCTGCAGTTTCCCGTTCTTCTTCTTCATCTTCTTCTCCTCCTGCTGCTGTCAACAATGGTGCCGCTCCATGTCCCTTTTCTAAACCCTCTTCTGCCATTACACAAATAATAAAGCTTCATCATTCTTGTAATATAACCAAAGATGGATGACATAGGTTCAAATTCTCTCCACCACCCACACAAAGGAAGGGAGTTGGCTAGCTGTTCTACGAAATGGTTTTTTTCGTCGGAATCTGGCGATATAAATTTATATGAATCTTATTTTTTGTTGTTCAGAATCTATTTCTGAATGCAGAAATGGATTCAGCGTGCTGAGAAACTCCCACGGCTCTCGGATTTTACAAAAATAATCACTTAAATCTACGAATCCAACAATTTTTCACTAGATTTCGGACAGATATCCCCGGAAAAAATCTTCACTTCGTAGAATCTTTATCCTACGGCCAAAGGAAGCCCCGTTGATCCAACTGGAAAAACAATTATAGTGGAGCAAGAGAGGCTAAGGCAGCTAGTACCTAGACCCACTTAACACTTCTCGGAGCAAAAGGCAATGTAATACCTATAAATAGCATAGTTGCAATGTCAAAACTACAACAAATATTGTTCGCCACGAGAATAACCCATGGCAAATTGTTGTGGCAGTGTACCTGACAAGATGGCTACAGAAACAAAAGAAACCCAATTCAATACTCCTGCGGGCATTTGCCAGTGAGGAAACCAATTGTTCTATTGTCATTTGCCTGATTCTATATCTACACAGACCACATATATCCCTGTCAAAACTGGGTATGCAGGAGCAGTTAATGGCACACTTAATTTTCACAGCGGTTCCCAGGGTTTAGGGTTCACAATCTCGTTAAGTTAATGTAAGTTGCAAATGCTTTTGCAATAAGCCCACAGACGGATCAAAAGCATATGCCCTTTCAAGAGAGACAGCGATTACTCTATGAATGCATAACCGAAACAATCACATAATGGGTTTCTATGAACTCATAGTAGACCAGAAAAGGAACAAATTTTATGAGAAAGAATTGTCAATGTAGGGCTGTATATGGCTTTTTGGACATTAAAAAAACTGCTGTTCACTGCTTAGGTTGATGGAGTTTTAAACTGTCCACCAGGGTTTTATTTTCTGGGTGGTTTTCCTACCCAAAAGGCATGCTTAAAAAGGGATGAAGCCAAGTACAAGTCCCGGCGAATTCTGTGGAATAGATACCTCTCTCAAGCCTATCACATAAGACAAAGGAAATCCATTTGTTGGATACAGCCCCTGAACTGATGGTGTGTTTCTTGAAGCAACTCCCCAAAGAGGAGAAAAAAAAATTTAAAAAGGCATTTTGGAACAAGGTTCATACCTGAAAAAATGGGTTTATCCAAGCTGCCTACCCGTGATTGATGCTGGGCAGAAGGCTCCTCCTGTCGGTCTGGAAACGCAGGCCTCATGGTGCCCAACAAGGACTCCAGCTTGTCCCTCAACACGGAGGGCATTGCCCTCCTGATTTGGTCTAATTTGTGGGCCAACTCCTTCACTTCCGCATCCAATTGCTCAGGCTCTTCTTCTTCTCGCTTGATCTGCTCCATCTTTTGAAGCTGTCTTTAACGAAGTTGTCGATGGGAAATCGATGACCTCTTCTACTGTGTCTAGCTTGTACTTCTATTTCTGCTGCAGCAGGGTGATTTGGATTATAACATTTACAGTTCATGTACCCATCTAAGAATTCATAGAGCTATTGGATGTATTGGAATAGGCTATTCGATTTGTATTTTTGGCCTAGCTTTGAACAATATATTAAACTGAACAACCTAAATTTTGAAATTTCAAAAGTGAGTTAACACGACCTTCATTTTGAAATTTTACTTAGTTTTATTTAAAAATCGACTTTGGTCAGAGTTTCATGATGATATAAGTTATCTTAGTGGTGGGAATTTCTGCAAAAGGTGTTAGGTATTTGAAATTTTGAATAGCCCAAAGTTTCAAAAAAAAAAATCTTGGGCATTTGAAATTCGAATTGCCCAAATATTTTAAATTGATTTAAATTTTTCATTTTATGAAACATTTATAAATTAATTAAAAAATAAGTGTGAAATTGTATTTTTTTTTATTTATTTTAAGTAATTTAAAAATAAATTAAAATAATTTTTAAAAGTTTATTAATTTTTTTTATTTTGGAGATAGTTTTATTATGATTTAAGTTATTTTGAGGACATATTTTTTTTAAAAGGTTTTATTCATTTGAATTAATTTAGATTCTTAAATTTTTATGAAATATTTATAATTTTTATGAAATATTTATAAGCTAGGGAAAAAAAAAATTCCTAAAATTTTATCAAATTTCATTTATTTTTTATATATTTGAAGTAAAGTACCACATATTAAGATGTATAGTTTTTAATCTATACGTTCTTCTTCTTATAAAGACTATGTCATATTTATAATTGTTGTCAATTTGAGTTGAGTTATGATTCATATTATTTTTAAGATATGTAATCTCTTTTCTTCTAATATAAATTCATAAATAAAGAGGGTTTATGTTTCATTTTGAGATATTTCTAATGGTTGTTAATTTGAATCGAGCTATTATTCATGTTGCTTTTGAGGTATGTGACTGTTTTTCTTCTAATATAAATTCACAAGTGATGAGTGTTTATGTGTTATTTTGACATATTTCTAATTGTTGTCAACTTGAACTGAGTTATTATTGTGTTTACGTTCCATTTTGACATATTTCTAATTGTTGTCAACTTGAGTTGAGCTATAATCCATGCCACCTTTAGGGCATGTAACCCCTTTTATTCTAATGTAAATTCATAAGATGAGAGTTTAAGTCCCATTTTCAAATATTGCAGTCCATTAATGTGATGAGTATCAATCGCCTGTTAAGATTTATGTCGCACGTTGTGATGTGTAGCCATTTAGAGTGACTTAATAACGATGATGACTTTTGTAATTCAATTACTTCCTCATTGGGTGCATCAACCAACGAGAGACAAACATGTCACTTCTTGGAGAACTTGAACCCTAGTGAAGGCAATAACAACACCTCACTCTTACCAACAACAAAAAAATCCCTTCTAACATATTTTCAAATATTTTCATTATTATTGAAAGTGCATATTCAATCATCTACTTTCATGGAGTAGTTTCACCTATTTTTAGAGGCTTTGAAAGTTAATTTGGACATATTCAATAAAAGATAAATAATATTTGATCATGGGTGGGATGGTATAAGAGAGGAGAGGAGAGGTGTCCACCTCCCCTCTCACCCCAATAATTACTAACCAAAACTATATTAGGGTTTCATCTGCAAGTAGAGGATAGAATGTACTAGTCATGCAAAATAAGGAAACTTTCATTATGGACCCGAGAGAAGGCCAAACACCTCTAGTGCATAGCCTAGAGAATTTTTGTTATTAGGCTTGGAGAAAAGTGCTTGCAAACAACATGGTGTGTATGGTGTTTTCTTGTACATCATGTGAGTGTCTTGAGTGGTTTAGTGTGTTTATTGATGTTGTGGGTAGTTTTATAGATAAGAAGAGTGGAAATGTCATTTAAATATCCCATGTAGGGCATGTTGCTCCTTGGCATCGTGTGATAGGAAGGCATTCAATGTTTGAAGTTGTTTCTTTTCATGCCTTGTTGGTGTATGGAAATTGGGTGTCAAAGTGGTTATAAATGATGGGTTTCAAGGTTG
>SNQJ01S0048468.1:28273-47670 GCA_010110895.2 Picea sitchensis | reverse complement strand
TGTGGATGTGTATTTCTCAGCGATCTTGTTCATATTATGCTCTTATCTTATGAAATGCAAAGAACTATAATATTGGCATAAAACATTAACAGTATCCAGGTCTGCATTTCTATCGACGTTGTTATAAATTGTTCGGTTTTTGAAAAGTGTGAGGGTTATGACTTTGCACGTTCTTGGTGTTTGTTACTATCCAGTGAGAAATCATTGCTCCTCTGCATCGTTGCTTACCTTACTTGGTGTTGAACTGTCACCCTATTTTACAAAGCTAAGGGTTATAAGGCTTGTGGTTCCACCGTGCTCGTCTCGAAGGGTTTTCACCTACTGTTGATATGGTCAACTCCAGTGTCCCTATGTTTGGTGATCGAGCGAACCCTTGATTTTTTCTTATGATCATTGGTTACAGATCTCTATTTTGATAAACTCAACCAATCGCACTTTGTCGGGTATCTTGTTGACTGTCATAAGTTGTTGAGTAGTATTGACACTGGCTTGATTATTGGCTCGTTTCTGTTTGATTGAGTTGTTGGAGATTTGTAACTGGAAATGATAATTGTTATACAGTCGTTGCCTCCTTTTGTTGTGTCAGTTGAATCAATGAATCAACATTGTTATAAATTGATTGATTGGGGTAAACAGTAATGTATAGTCACAGAGATTCCTCCTTTCGTTATGCGTTGGTCTGTGTGTTCCTACATCGTGGTATAAATTGAAGTTGGTGATTTTTGTGTATTTAATTTGTTCCGATCGGGATTGTTACAAATTGGAAATTTGATGACTGAGACTTGGTTGTTTACTATGTATGGTTATGGAGACATCGTGCATTGTTTTGTTTTATTGCACCATTAGAGCCGAGGCACGAGGTTTTTGTAGTATGGTTTCATTGTAAATTTATTTGTTAATGTTGTCAAAGGAATGCAACCGAGCATGTTTTAAAAGAGTCCGTGCAACTCAGAAGAGACATGTGTCTATGTTTGATTTGAGGATTTAGAAATTATGGACAACGGATGATGTTTTTATATGCTAAACAGAGTTGAAGCAATATGACCGTGTGTTCCTTGGGATTTTGTTTTATAATATAAAAAGGAAGAAATGAAAGGAAACATAATTCTTTTTACAAGATGTTTGAAAGGCATAGTGGCTCTGATTATGATGATACATTGTGTTAATAAAAAGGGTTGAAGATTTAAATGTGGGACAATGAACAAGTTTTAACACACAGTAATGGTTTAATTGGCCACAATAATTGTTTAATTGGTATTGGAGCGTTGCATTGAATACATAACTGTTTTATGGATTACTTAATTGATTTTACGAACAATATTCACTCTTTTCCCTACCATTAATTCACTTTTCGCACATTACAATCCCTTCGCCTTCCCATATTCATTATCCACCCCCTGTTCCTAAAATTTAATTATAGTTAAGATGAATTCTGTATTATGGGAGTTAAAGGATCGCAGGGGTGAATTACAATGATATACTCTTTAGGTTTATGATACAATTTATTTTTTGATGTCTGTGAGTAGTAATCATGATATTTCCCCCCTCATTTTAATATTTTTCTCTCAATACAACCCCTCACATATCCCATAACCTTTGTTCTCTCCCTGCTCATTGACAACTATTAAACGATTTGTATGGACTGGATTGTATGAGTCTGATATGTTGTTGAGCCAAATTTTATTTCATATTTAAAAGAGTTGTCATGTATGGTTGTTAAAGAAACTATTTGCTAATCAATAATGCATACATGAATGAGATTTTTCAACAGAGGTAGCCATGGCCGGGGTAACCGAGGAAGAGGAATTTGGAACAAGGGCCCTAGAAGGCCAAGATTCTCTATACACTTTGATGCAGACTCGCAAGAGTTAGACCAGCTATTTCAAGCTGGATTTTTTAATTGGATTGGGCAAGGAGTGGTCCAACCTAGGCCTGAAAGGCCTCCCTTCCAAGCCCCATAGGTCCTTGGTATCCGAGTGCCCCCTCATGTCTCACTGCAACCTGAAGTCCTTGAAAACAACATATGGCAAGAGATTGTCCATCCGACAGTCTCTCAACATCGTGGCTGGCCTAACTTATCTCTACCCGCTCCTCCACTTGTAAATCAAATTGTCCAAGCTGACCCTGTCCACTCACCAGTATAGTCTTTCCATGCAAGAAAAATGTTAAAAACCGAGGCCCACCATGCTCCCGACAAAGGAAAAGCCACTGCTGCCCCCTCCTCACCCTCAAATGACTCTACAAAATCCGTGTCCTCCCATATGCATTTGAGAGATGATTGCTCTCATGTGATCAATGAGATTAGGGCTAAAGGCTCCACACAACCTAAGGCAAATTCAGAGAGATCAAAATGTGACATCAACAATAAGGGAAATATTGTCTTCTAGAGTGGCAAATATGGATTTTAAGTTTTTATTTATTAATTGTTGATAACAATGGACCTCTGAATTTTTGGACAACACATTATTTTTTGGACATATGGGTAATATATTTTTGGAAATAATTTCAATTATCATTGATATAAATTGTCAAATATGAAAGTGATGATGTGAGTCACAAGGAGGGATGTTTTGTTTGATTAACTAGTTGTGTTATAATTGTTAAAATACCAAAAAGAGTCACAAGGGGTTCCACCTACTAGTTATTATTTAAAAAAAACCTTTATTATGATTTTATTATTTTTCTCCCTTAACTAAAAAAGTTGGTTGGGTTTTAGTTAACTTAACTAAAGAAGTAGTTCAACTACTTCAACCAATTCTAAATTGCTTAAAGGAAAAAGGAAAATGAGGAACATGAGGAGAAACATACTAAGGTTTTCTCTTTGAGTTTTGTTGAGATAATTTAGTGTTCATTCATTCCTTAATTCATTAGAAGCTTAATTCTTTTTTATGATAGTAGGGTCCTATTGTAGACAACAAGATTTAGGGCTGAATTACATCATTCAAACACTTGTTTCTCAGAGGCGTTGATCTATCTTTGATAGTCTGTGTAGACTTGTCTGTTTGTGAATTAAATTTCATGATTGACAAAGGCTATTGTGCAGAGTTGAGTGGACAACAATCTGTGGCAAGTTGATCTAGTTTTTAAAGTTCAGTTTTTTACTTTTTGTCAGAAGTCCTTTTGTATGTTTCATCGAGGACATCTAAGTTTGACTTTGGTCCAAAAATTCCTCAGGAAATTTTGTAAAGAGAACAATTCTTTTGATGAATTATAATGAAATAAACCATTTCTTTATGTCTCATCTGTTTTGATTATTGACTTGGTGTGTTTACTTCTATCTCTATATTTATTTCAACATCTGTCATGTTCAGAAAATTATATAAATAATGAATTTTTCAATAAGCTTTTATTTGTAAAAATCAGCCTAAGCATTTGTAATCAATACTTGTGAATTAAGATACCAATTTTGATGGATATAAACATAGGGTGATATTCCCGTCTATCTTTATTTAGTCAAGCAAGATCTGAAAATGTTTGAGTAAGATTATTTCATATCTTTTCCTCAACATTTATTTGGCGACCATACTGGGGATATCTTCAATATCTCTCTAGTTGATTTCTATGCTTGATTATCATTGAATACATCTATTTTTCTGATATTGATTCTTTCACTGTTTTATTTCTTAATGACTGTACTTGTTGCAAGACAATCCAATATTGAGCCCGGTCTTCAAGATCAGACCAACATCGCTTTGAATTTGTTTAACACTATTTTAGACACTACTAATACTCAGGTTGAGCTTAATCATTCATGGGTAGCAATTGAACGATACATTAATGCCCAAGAACGTTGGGAAGCTAGGTGTAGACAACCTAGAAATCAACAATAACCTTCTTGTTCCTTCAATCTTTGACCTTTCTTTCATGTCCTTAGACTCTCGTGTTTCTAGAAGAAGAAGAGGATTATCACCTGAAATTAATCCTATTTTTAAAATAGAAAGAAGGAACGTTATGTTATCAACCCAACAAAGTGCTCTAAGGAGAACCTAGTCTGATTCATCCAGTTCGTCTTTTTTTCCCTTACCTGTCATCCACAAGATGACATCTAGTGGTGGATCTGGTGGCACTGAAAGTGCTTTCTCCTCTCAGTATTCAGTTTCGTCAGTGATTGGTAGCTTATATAGCCACCATGTCTCTATCCAATCTACCACAAACCTCACCAAAGTCATTAAAAATTATGGGCTTTTTCAATTTGAAGAAGACGCTACAACCACACCATGGCATGCATCTTCTCCTCTTAACCTAACACCTGCTATTCGTCCACTTCCTAAATTCAAAAAGCATCTTACCAGGTTTTCAGGAAATAACACTGTCATCACAAATGAACACCTGGTGGCATTTTCCAATGTTTGTCACAACATAGGAGCCAATGACAATGATACTTGCATGCGCTTATTTGTCAATTCCTTGGAAGGAAAGACTGCGATCGATTTCTTTGACCTTCCTCCTAAGATTCTATCTACTTGGGAGGAATTAGTATATTGGTTCAAATCCACTTATGGACAATCTAAAAGCCAAACTGAGCAGTTACAGAAGTACAATAACATCGCCTATAAGGATGATGAGACCATCAAGTCCTTCAACTTGCGTTTCACTAAGTTATACAATCAAATCCCTGAACTCATTCGACCTTAGAACCAAGCCACTTTCATGCATTACCTTCCCCCTATCGTCATAGGCTTGAGGAAAAGGCCATTGATAACCTCGGTTCTACTCTGCATACTTGTTTAGAGTATGAATAACAACTTGAAAGAACAGGTCTTCCTTAGGGAGAATTAGTGAAACAAAAAGACATGTTCGCCCTCTTACAACTAGTACAAGATACGAATAATCATATTACAACGTATGAGCGGAATGGAAATGTCTCTCCTCTCATCCCTGGAGCTTCATCCTCTTCTGCACCCCCCTTTAGAAATCCAATTGAAAATAATTTTCATCCTAAAGATACCATGCCTCGAATTTGGTGTAAATTTTGCGAGGAACACCACGAGGAGACCACATGTGAGGTAAAGAAGAGTGCCAGAGATAAAATCTTTGGTAAAAGACCGAAAACTACCATCGTTGTCCTAGATTTTGCAGAGCTAGAGGATGTCATGATAATCAATACTAGGAACAAATCCTACACTCCCAAAAGCAATTATGATCCTCCCGCAATTCTTCTAGCCCGATCTCGTTTTCACCAGTTGCTATTGTTCAGGTTTCTAAGGTTCCTGACAATCAAGGAATTACCTCCCCTCTCCCCTCTTCCAATACAATATCCTAAATCAGTTGGCCAAAGTCAAAGCAGATGCAACCCTTCTGGACATGGTTGACGTCCCTGAACAACAGAGGCATCTGAAACAATTCATGGAAGGAAAAACTTCCATTGTAGCCAACCTCTCTGAAGCGGTAAACAAAGAGGATTCGTCTGTAAATAAAGTAGGTGTACATAACTTTAGATACCCTGTAAAAAATCCCCATTTTTATATTTATGTAAATATTATGGATAAGATCACCCATTTTTGCCTCATTGATGGTGGTTCGGGCCCAAGTGTGATGTCGAAGATTATTATGGAAGAGCTAGGCTTGTCTTGTACAAATAAAAACACTAGAAGCATGCTCTCTTATAATAGTCTACAACAAACGACCATAGGTGAAATTAAATATGTGACCTTAATTTTGTGCGCACATCCTGAAATAAGGACAACCTTTAGTATTCAGGTAATTAATATGCCAGTAAGCAATTATTCAATCATCTTGGGAAGAGATTGGCAAGCTTTAACGGGTGGATACCTCTCACTCGACGTGACACATTTATCTGTTCCTCGGAATGGTAAAAACATTATAGTCCTTAGAGAGGGAAGGATTTCACCTTACATACAGAGTGTCCCACAACCTAATGTGAACTATATCGAAGAGGACCTAAGGGTGTATTCCATCTTTTCCGAGGAGGATAACATTCCCTTGGAACAAATAAATTTAGATGATGGTAGGTGGCAGATGCACTTTGATGATTCATGCTCGAATGAAGGTAGCGAAGCTGACATTATCTTGATTTCTCTTGTAGGAAAAATCCATAAATTTTCTTATAGGTTGGAGTTTGCTTACACAAACAATGTCACCAAATTCAAAGCTTTGTTGTTAGGCATTGAAAATGCCTATAATATTGGTTGTGGTCACCTTACAGTTTTTGGAGATTCTGAGCTTGTTGTGAACCTTGTACACAAGATATACTCTCCTAACAACAAGTTGATGGAACGATACACCCAAATTGTTTGGGCACTTATCTCGAACCTATTATCTTTCAACATTACTCATGTTAAGAGGGAGTTAAACTCAATGGCTGATCGGTTAATTGTTTTTGCAGCCTCTCCTAATCGACAACTTTTTCCGCACATACCTGATTGTACTTTTCAATCTCTATATCGTCCACATATAGCTAACAATATAAAATCTTGGCAGGTATTCCCTAGCTATGAGAGCATCTGTGCTTTCATTCAAAATGAACCTTATAAGCCCAAGGAAATTATATCCATAGAAGATAACAACATCCCTTAGGGATTGACTCCTCTAGAGAGTTCTTTTTCATCGAGTGATGTAGGCAATAAAGAGAAACAAAAAGAAGAGGAGTCGAAAAGGAAGGTGGGTGATACCATCTCCTTAAACATTGGGACACCCAAATCTCCAAAGAATGTTAAAATAGGTGCCAAATGCTCTGATGAATAGAAAATAAAGTTTGCCAAGCTACTTGGTGAATTTCAAGATGTTTTTTCTTGGTATTATAAGAAAATTCGTGGTTTTGATCATTTTCTGATACAACATGCCATTCCCATCAAGGAAGACATAAAACTAGTTAGGCAAAAATAAAGACCTATCAACCCTGCACTGGAAGAAACTATTCGAAAGGAGTTGGAAAAACTCTTGAAGGCTACTATTATCTTTTCGGTCAAATATTCTGAATGAGTTTCCAATTTGGTTCCTGTTCAAAAAGTGAATGGTCAGATCATATTATTTGTTGATTTTCATGCATTAAATTGGGCTAGTATAAAATATCACTTTCCTCTCCCTAACATAGAAATGATTTTGCAGCAAGTTGCAGGGTCACAAATGATGTCCATACTTGACAGTTTTTCCGGTTATAATCAAATCAAGGTAAAAATGGAAGATAAATATAAAACCACCTTTATTACTCATTGGGGTACCTTGACTTACGAACGTATGCCTTCTGGCTCATCTGATGCGAGTACCACTTTGAAAATACCTTTGCAAATAACTTTCGACTATTTGATCGGTAAGATTATTTGTGTCTATCTTGATGATCTAATCGTGTACTTTAAAGGGTTATCAACTGTCTCAAAGTTTCAAAAATTATGGCTGGGTCCTTTCAAGATCGCTGATGTCCTAGGTACTAACTCTTACATTCTAAAAGATTTACAGGAGCGATTGTTTTCCTACAACACTAATGGTTCTCACTTGAAACATTACGTGGAGCCAACTTGAAAAGTTTTAACGCTGTTTGGATTTTCTATATATTAGTAGTCTAGTTCTGCTTTCTTTTTCACCACTGTTTTTAATTTCTTCTTTTACAACAACTTAATTTCTGCTTCCTTTTTAATAGATTTCATGCTGCTTTTGCAATTCTATCATTTTGTTTCTGCTGTTTTAAATTTTTGTAGTCCCATTTTTGTCATGAATTTTATTGCTTTTCATCTTTTAGTTTTTTTTGGGTCAAAAATAAGATGTTGGATCAGTTCTTCCATAATGGCACTCCTGCAAGGTATTGTTAATTGATACCAATCAAGCTTACACAACTGTTACGATGTTTCCCATGAAAGCATAATTGAATTTGTTGTCTACTTTGATTGTTGTCTTATAAAGAATTGGTTATTTCTCGCTTCTGCTTTCCATTTCTTCATCCATTTGACAGTTAAAAGAGAAAGTCCATAATTTTTTTTCCTTGAAATAAAGAGCAAATTCTGGTTGAATGATTATGCATACGGGGATAAACCCCCTCATACTTAACATTTTTCATGAGTTATTCCCAAATTCTTGGTCATTTTTCCATTAAATCTGCTCACTTCTCCCTGTTGCATAATCATTTTGGTTATACTTTATTTATCTGTTGTTCTTGGTCTGTGAAACCATATATTTTGAGTTCTTAATATGCTAGAAACTGATTTCCTTGTGGAGTTGACAATTTTTTGATGATAAAAATCACAACGAGGATTTCGCCTGCAAAGTATTGCTAAAGCCTATTATTTAAACTATGCTAATGATATATAATACTGGTAGGTGGGACTCCCTTGTAGACTGGAGGTTCATAGATAGTTTAATAACACATTTTATGCTGCTTTTTCGATGCCGTTTACAGGGTTCTACATGATTGATGATGAAATATTGGTTTTGTTGCAACATAATGGCAGATGGATAATGCATTTTATGTGTTGATTTTGTCATTCTAAGCTCTAAATTCCATGTTATGAATGGATTATGTTGACTGTTATTACATTTGCTATTGGCGCCATGATTCATTACCTGTTACACCTGCACAAGACAAATGTTAATAACAAGAAGGAATACGAACAATGGAAAGGGACTTATGAATAAATTCTAAGAGAGGGAACTATACTATACTATGCTATGCTATACTATGTGCAAATGAAATTAAAAGGGATTATTGTTAATCCTAACTAGCAATGTTAGTGGCTATACGAATATTATTGAGTTATATTGGGCGCATTTGATATATGTTATAGTATGTTTTTGGAAATGGTTAATATGGATTGGGGTGGCACAATTGGCAAGCAATGTGTGCAAGTTTCGATGCATGGAATTAATGACATGGATTAATGGTATGGTTTGGCTCGTTGTCGTGTACTACGAAATTGAATGAAATGGAGGGTGGAAGCGATGTGTAGTAAATGCACGTCACTCCATACTTCTCCCACTGGGTCGTCACCCTAACATGGTTATTTTTCATTTGGTTTTGCCGTGGTTAAGCTCCGAGAAACAGGCGTGGAAGGAATTGCTCGACCAACTTTCATTTTTAAGGCCATTGGTTACAGGTATGGTTCTTTTCGCCCATCCATGAATTTTATCTATAATGAAATAAACGTTGGATCGATAATGTGTTGGTTTGTGTTTTCCGTGAGATTGACAACTGTGTAAATGCGTGGTGTTTTCTCTGTAATGACTGTGTGTTATTCATTGCAAATGGAAAAATTGATGGTTGGAGTTGTGCTTTCATTGGTTGTTCTGTGTGGTGGAAACTGTGATGGTTGGTTGTTGTCTTTATGGGTATTTTGTTGGAGGGTTTCACTCTGTTTAACGTTGTTTTTCGCCTCCTCACAGTTATGGTAACCATATCCAGTTGTATTTGGTGCTATGGGGTTGCTATGTATATTTGAAACCACCTTTTGGTCACTGTATATCTTTTCACCTGGTCGTGGTTTTATTTTGTGGTATTGGCATCAACACAGTTGGTTATGGAGTGGCCATTATGCCAATAAGTATGCTTTAGGGTTGATTGGTAGTATCTGGGTCTGCATTTCTATAGACGTTGTTATAAAATGTTCAATTTTTGAAAAGCGCGAGGGTTATGACTTTGCACGTTCTTGGTGTTTGTTACTATCGAGTGTGAAATTTTTTCTTCTCTGCATCATTGCTTACCTTATTTGGTGTTGAAATGTCACTCTATTTTACAAAGATAAGGGTTATAAGGCTTGTGGTTCTACCATTCTTGTCTCGAAGGGTTATCACCTACTGTTGATATGGTCGACTCCAGTCTCCCTGTGTTTGGTGGCCGAGTGAACCCTTGATTATTTCTTATGATCATTGGTTATAGATCTCGATTTTTATAAACTCAACCAATCGCACTCTATCGGGTATCTTGTTGACTGTCATAAGTTGTTGAGTAGTATTGACAGTGGCTTGATTATTGGCTTGTCTCTGTTTTATCGAGTTGTTGGAGATTTGTAACTAGAAATGATAATTGTTATACAATCACTTCCTCCTTTTGTTGTGTCAGTTGAACTGATGACTCAACATTGTTATAAATTGATTGACTGGGGTAAACGATAATGCATAGTCACAAAGATTCCTCCTTTCATTATGCATTGGTCTGTGTGTTCCTACAACGTGGTATAAATTGAAGTTGGTGATTGCTGTGCATTGAATTTGTCTCGATCGAGATCGTTACAAATTGAAAATTTGATGACTGAGACTTGACTGTTTACTATGTATAGTTATGGAGACATTGTGCATCGTTTTGTTTTATTGCACCATCAGAGCTGAGGCATGAGTTTTTTGTAGTATGGTTTCATTGTAAATTTATTTGTTAATGTTGTCAAAGGAATGCAATCAGGGATGTTTTAAAAGAGTCCGTTCAACTCAGAAGAGGCATGTGTCTATGTTTGATTTGAGGATTTAGAAATTCTGGATAGTGGCTGATGTTTTTATATGCTAAATAGAGTTGAAGCAATATGACTGTGTGCTCCTTGGGATTTTGTTTTATAATATAAAAAGGAAGAAATGAAAGGAAACATAATTCTTTTTACAAGATGTTTGAAAGGCATAGTGGTTCTGATTATGATGATACACTGTGTTAATAAAAAGGGTTGAATATTTAAATGTGGGACAATGAACAAGTTTTAACATACAATAATGGTTTAATTGGCCACAATAATTGTTTAATTGGTATTGGAGTGTTGCATTGAATACATAACTGTTTTATGGATTACTTAATTGATTTTACAAACAATATTCACTCTTTTCCCTACAATTATTTCACTTTTCGCACATTACAATCCCTTCTCTTTCCCATATTCACTATCCACCCCTTGTTCCTAAAATTTAATTATAGTTAAGATAAATTTTGTATTATGGGAGTTAAAGGATCGCATGGATGAATTACAGTGATATATTCTTTTGGTTTATGATACAGTTGATTGTTTGATGTCTGCGAGTAGTAATCATGATCTTTTCCATCTCATTTTAACATTTTCCGCTCAGTACAACCCCTCACATATCCCAGAACCCTTGTTCACTCCCTGCTCATTGACAACTATTAAATGATTTGTATGGATTGGATTGCATGTGTCTGATATGTTGCTGAGCCAAATTGTATTTCATATTTAAAAGAGTTGTCATGTATGGTTGGTAAATAAACTATTTTCTAATCAATAATGCATACAAGAATGAATTTTTTTTGTAGAGGTAGCCATGGTCGGGGTAACCGAGGAAGAGGAAATTTGAATATGGGCCCTAGAAGGCCAAGATTCTCTATACACTTTAATGCAGATTCGCAAGAGTTAGGACAACTATTTCAAGCCGTATTTTTTAACTGGATTGGGAAAGGAGTGGCCCAACCTAGGCCTGAAAGGCCTCCGTTCCAAGCCCCACATGTCTTTGGTATCCCAGTGCCCCCTCATGTCTCACTGCAACCTGAAGTCCCTGAAAATGATGGATGGAAAGAGATTTTCCACCCGATAGTCTCCCAACATCGTAGTTGGTCTAACTTATCTCTACCTGCTCCTCCACCTGTAAATCAAATTTTCCAAGCTGCCCCTATCCACTCACCAGTACAGTCTTCTCATGCAATAAAAAGGTTAAAAATCGAGGCCCACCATGCTCCTGACAAAGGAAAAGCCACTGCTAACCCCTCCTCACCCTCAAATGACTCTGCAAAATCCTTGTCCTTCCGTATGCATTTGAGATATGATTACTCTCATGTGATCAGTGAGATTAGGCCTAAAGGCTCCACACAGCCTAAGGAAAATTTAGAGAGATCAAAAGGTGACAACAACAACAAGGGAAATATTGTCTCCTAAAGTGACAAATATGGATTTTAAGTTTTTATTTATTTATTGTTGATAACAGTTGACCTATGAATTTTTGGACAACACACTATTTTTTGGATATATGGGTAATATATTTTTGGAAATAATTTCAATTATCATTGATATAAATTGTCAAATATGAAAGTGATGATGGGAGTTAGAAGGAGGGATGCTTTTTTTGATTTAACTAGTTGTGTTATGATTTTTAAAATACCAAAGGGAGTCATAAGGGGTGCCACCTACTAGTTATTATTTATTAAATACCCTTATTATGATTTTATTATTTTCCCCCCTTAATTAAAAAAATTGGTTGGGTTTTAGATAACTTAACTAAAGAAGTAGTTCAACTACTTCAACCAATTCTAAATTGCTTAAATACAAAAGGAAAAGGAAGAACAAGAGTAGAATAGAAGAAGAAGCATACTAAGGTTTTCTCTTTGAGTTTTGTTGAGATTATTCAATTTTCATTCATTCCTTAATTCATTAGAAGCCTAATTATTTTTTTTGATAGCAGGGTCCTATTGTAGACAACAAGATTCAGGGCTTGACCTGGAATTCCTACAGAATCAGACATCTCCTGTTCAATGCATCAACAATTTTGTTTGCATTATCAGAAATATGTTTAATGACAAAAGTGAAATTTTGCATAAATTCTATCCACTTAACGTGTCTCTGGTTTAACTTTTCTTGTCTGGCTATGAATTGTAAAGCTTGGTTGTCGTTGTACAAGAAAAATTCCTTTGGAACAAGGTAGTGTCTCCACTTCTTCAAGGCTTAAATTATGGTATAAAATTTCTTTCATATGTGGAGTACTTTCTCTTAGTCTCATTCAAATTCTCACTGAAATATGCAACATGCCTATTATCTTGGCTCAAAGCTGCTCCAATCACAACTCCACTTGCATCACATCTCACTTGAAATGTCTTTCCAAAATTTGCCAAGACCAGAATTTGTCGTTCTGTTATCTTCTTTTTTAATATATTGAAGCTCCTCTCGACCTCCTCTCTCCATTTAAAAGAATTGTGCCTCTTCTTCACTATATCCATCATTGGTGCAAAAATTCCACTGAATTTGCTGATGAACTTCCTATAGAAACTTGCTAATCCATGGAAGCTTCTCACTTCAAACACACTCCTTGGTGATGGCCATTCTTTGATCTCTTTCACCTTCTCTGGATACATCTTCAATTCATTTGAAGAGATCACAAAACCCAAGTAAATGAGTTCTGTATTCATAAAAAAAGACTTCTTCAGATTTATCAACTACTTCTCCTGCTGTAGTCTCCTCATCACTAATGTCAGATGTCTCAAATGCTCATCTTTAGTCTTGCTAAAGACCAGTATATCGTCCAAATATACAACCACAAACTTGCCAATGAAATCTTTTAGTATTTCATTCATCAACCTCATAAAAGTACTCGGGGCATTTGTTAAGCCAAATGGAATAACAAGCCACTCATACAACTCTTCATTTGTCTTAAATGATGTTTTCCACTCATCACCTTCTCTCATCCTTATCTGGTGATATCCACTTTTCAAATCTATCTTAGAAAATAAATTTGTTCCACTTAAAAAATTCATTAAGTCATCAATTCTTGGAAAATGAAATCTATACCTGATGGTGATATTTTTTATGGCTCTCGAGTCCATACACATTCTCCATCCTCCATCATTCTTTGGACTCAACACAGTTGGTATTTCTCATGGACTCAAGCTTTCTCTGACCAAACCCTTGTCTAAAAATTCCTAGACTTGGTTGTTTACCTCCTTATTCTCTTGAGGTGTTAATCTGTATGCTTCTTTGATTGGAAGTATTGCTCCTGATATCAAATCAATATGATCGCTAATGCTTATGATGGGTGGCAATGAGTTAGGGAACTCATCCACTACCATGTCAGCAAAATTATCCAACAACTCTTGAATTTCCTCAGGAAAATCATTCATCGAAGTACTTGTAAGAATAACTTTGGGTTTCCTCACCACAACAAACTGCATCTCCTATCCCTTCTTGACTTTATTAAGGAGTTCCTTCCCACTCATGAGAAGTATGCTTGTGCTAGCTTCCTCTTTTACTTTATTATCCTCTATTGGAAACAACATGTGTGTCCTACCATTATACTCCAAGGTGTATGTATTTTTTCTCCCATCATGAATGAAATTTATGTCAAACTGCCATGGTCTTCCCAACAAAACATGACATAAATCCATGGGAATCACATCACACAAAATTTCATCTCTATATCCTCCTATCTTAAATTCAACGAGGCATTGTTTAGTGACCATTACATGGTTTGCTTTATGTAACCATGCGACTTTATATGGATTTGGATTTGCATTTGTTTTCATCTCCAATTTCTCCACCATCTCTGTGGATACTAAGTTATCAGTGCTCCGACTGTCAATTATCACCCTGCATACTCTGTTTTTAGTCTTGCAATATGTCCTGAATAGACTGTTCCTCTGCACTGGATTTTCAATTTCTGGCTCTAGTTTTAATAGATCCTTCCTCAACATCATGGATTTTCCATCCTATGTACCTTCTACTTCAACATCCATTTTCTGTGCTTCCGAAATGTGAGCTTCACTTCCTCCTTCTTTCTTTTTCTTGTGACATTCCCAAGACATGTGTCTTGTCTTTCCACAAGCATAACACCTTACTTCTCCTCCTTTGCTTCTTCCTCTTCCTCTAGAAGAACTTCTTCCACCACTTTGTCTTCCTCGGGAACTTCGTCCTCTTTCGGAATGACTGTGTGGTTTCTTAGTCTCCTCTTTGGTTTTATGTGCCTTGTCATGGGAAACTCCTTTACCTTTGTTTGGGCTTCTACCTCTGCCTCACTGGCTTTGTTTTCTGGCCAACTTCTCCTCTGCTTTCAGTGCAATCTAATATGCATCTTCTACTGTCCTTACCGACATCATGCTAATCTCATCCTAGATTTCATATCTCAATCCATTTATATACTTGGAAACTTTTTCCTTATCCTTCTCTCTTTGTCCAGTTCTGATATTCAGCTTGTAGAACTCCTCCGTGTACTCTTTCACTGTCATACTTTTCTGTCTTAGGTTTTGCAACTTTCTGAACAGATTTATCTGATAATCTTTGGGCATGAATTTAGCCTTTAGCTTGGTTACCATTATATCCCAATTCTTTATTTTCTGTTTGCCTTTGCTTCTCCTCTCATCTTGCAGTTCATCCCACCACAGTGTTGCATGTCATTTTATCCCGGTGATAGCATGTCTCACCTTCTTCTCCTCATCGACATCTTCATAGTTGAAATATTTTTCCATGGATCTTATCCAATCCAACAACTCTTCAACATCCAAATTGTTTTCATACATTGAGATGTCTATCTTGGCTCTAGCTCCCAATTTAACAACTGCTCTTAGTAAGCGTTACTCGACAACATTTCACCCTGCATCTTATTCAACTTTTATTTATTCAATTTCCGCCTCACTAATGTCCCTAGCATCAAGTGCTCTCCTTTGCGCTGCCTCCATTGCCTCTAATATTGCACAAATCTCTCTCATTTCTCTTTCTACAACGCGATTGGATAAATGTGGCTCCACATGGCTCCTTGGTGGCATTGTGCTGACTGTTCCTCACTCACAGAGTACAACTTCGAGCTCTCTTTTGCTACCCAAAACAATTTCAGTCTCTGATACCACTTGATGGTATCACAATATCTCCTTTATGTCCTTTGCCTGAAATATACAGATGAAACAATTCTCTGATACCACTTGATGGAGACCCCCCTTCTCTCCTAAAGAGTTAGTGACCACCTGGTCAAGGATATTAGTCACTTGAGCTGGATTATCTCTTTCATACCTTCAATGGCCCTGGAATGCTTTACACAGGTCCCTTTTCCTCTTTATCCATGGATCCTATGGAATCCGCGGGCCCCTTCCTTAGCACTTTTAAAAAATCCGAGTTTTTGGGTGCTAGATCCTTTCCGCTAGTCCCCCTCCTTCACATGAACTTGGGCTATGGTTTGAGACTAAGCCTCCTAGCGCTTCACAACTTCGAGTTTCGGTTGCCTTGCGTTCAGCGGGTCTCTTTCTACGCAAACTCCGAACCAATGGAGTTACTCATAACCATATCTACGGTTCACACCTCCTCCGATAACCAATGGTGGCAATCTCCTCATGCTTCACGACTTTGTGATTTTTGGATTCTTGACTCCTCAATACTCCAAATCCTCCGATCCGCGAATCCCCGAAAGAACTCATGGCTAACAACCGCATAACTTTTCCCAGATTCAATGGCTTGGGACGATCTCACTTCCTCTGAATGGATCTACGGTCCATATGGACTCCAGGTTCCGTAACTTCAGAATATTTTCTTCCCTCGCAAATGAAAACCTTCGAATATGCGAAGTCCGAAGGACTTCAAGGTGTAACCTCCCCGCGCCTTTTTGAGATCTAACGACTGCTTGTGATCCTGATTCCTTCGGAAGGGATCTCACGTATCACTTCACAACTCTCAACATATTTCTCCCTTCCTATTGATTCTTGGTTGCTGTATCTCCTGAGTTTGACTCCGACGCACTCCTTGCGAACTCAGAATCTCTGACAAAATTCAGACTTAGTGATTTCTTCAAAATAAATCTCTCTACGCACTCCTTTCCCTTCGCAATCCCATTATTGACACTTAGGTGGTTCTTGGCCCTGTGCACTCCTTGCAACACTTGAATTAAGATTCCCACTATCTCTTTTGAGCTTCACTTCTCGAACCCTTTGACTCCTCTGAGGGCTACTTCGACACTTAGTCGAACTTCGAATCTATGCACTCCTTGCAGTGGATTCTTATGCAAGACTCAGCTTCTTGCGGGCGACTGAACAATCCCTTTGCACTTCTTGCAAATGGGAAGTTCACGCTATCTCTTCTGAGCTTCTGAGTCGAAACAAACTCCGTCACTCCTTGCAGCAGATTCTCACGCAAGACTTAGTTTCTTGTGATGACTGTGCACCCCTTTCAACAGTTCCTTTGCACTCCTTGCAAATGGAAGTTTCACGCTATCTCTTCTGAGCTTCTGAGTCGAAATAGACTCTGTCAACACACTCCTTACGGATTGTATGCACACCTTGCATGAAATCAACGAAGAGAAAAAATTGAAACAAACACTTTACAGTTTCATATACTCAATAACATAACTCAATTATTCATGAAAGCAAAATAACAAGGAGTTGTAAATAGTAGCAACACCATGCATTGGATCAATTTTTCTCTGTTATATTCATTCAAATAAAAATGGCTACAACTACGATAAAATAAGAACTAAAAATTCAGCAACCACTAAATCACAACAATCTCCTACTAACTTGCAGCAGCTTCATTTGGGCATACAAAACCTCCATTTATCCTAGAGGGATTTTAGGGTTCCCCTCTGACTACTCGTCTACTCGAGAAAAAAAAACTATCTGCTACTTAATTTTGGTTATATTAAAGTCTAGGAATGAAACTCCAGATCACTCGTGATCATTCAACTCCCAAGCGTTTGATCTTCTTCAGAGTTTCAATCAGTTCCAAAAAGATTGTCTGGAAACACCAGCGTTTAAGATTCCAAAATAATTCAAAAGGTGCGTTATGGTGCTGAGTTTTCCCTCCACATGTGCTTTCTAGCGATGCTCCTGCATCAATCCACAAGAGACGGTGGTCCCTCAGGCTGGTTAAATTCCCTCTCTCAAAAGTCAAAACTCAATTAATTTCAGTCCACTAACTCTCTTCCCCTCAACCTGCACAACCCAAGGGCTGAAATCCCCCTTCACTGCTCACAGTTCCTCAGCCCTTTCCACTCTCTCCATGGCTTCCAACATAGGTTGGACAAGAATTCTACTTGTTGGGACTTTAGGAATTCTACAACTGCAAACACAAATTCGCCCTATAGCAAAATGTGTGCTTCCTTGGAAAAATTCGAACAACTCGTTACTCCTAGGGACACAATCTCTTCCCCCATGAAATTATAGCTCCAAACAACAACCAAACATGCCCACAACATTTGTCTTCAAGATTCAACATTCAGAACTCCATTGTTGGCCAAAAAACTCCAAGTAAACACTGTTCTTCATGCAAAAATGTGAATGCATAATTCTGGTCCCTTTCCATATGAATTTTCTCTTTCTCTTTCTTGCTTTACTTGCACTATTCCCCAATATGATTGTACTCAACCCCCATGCTCCCAATAACTATGGGATGTGACTCTCACACTCACCCTCTTACCTGAATACAATGATTGATCTCTAAAACACTCAACAACTAATGGAAGGTTCATGGCAAGGATAATTTTGAAGGAAATTAAAAATGGGTTTTGGTTTAATATATATGGGTAAACTCTCCCCCTTGGGTCCCTTCCCTCTCTTGTGGAATCCCCCAAATATCTGTCCATTTCCATCTGCAGCTGGAAACACATTTTATTCATGATATTCAATTTACATAATTTACATATTACATCACTTTGGATCTCATCCATATAAAATATTTGCAATACACATTACTTGGCTTTCGGCCATATACTATATCTACGATATACTTTGCTAGTTTGGAGTTTGAAAATGGGGATGTTACACCCCATTAAGCGTTTATCCATTTACAAGATTTCAAGCAACATGCAAAGGATAGACGCATGCCTAATTAAAGAAGTAGAAGAAAATCCCTCACAAAACATAGATGAAGTGTGTAGGGAGAAACATGTCCCCAAGGCCACATAAATGCTAAGTGAGTACTAATGTCATATTACAATGTACACACATAGACCCACACATAATGGAACTGTCCTTTTAACCTAGTTGCAACACCATCCTCATTCAATAGAAATGGTCATATATAGGAACAACAATCGCCTCATATAAATATAGAGGCAATAAACTCTAACCATGCATAAGGAAAGTGCTAACTATGGGGCCTTCCATAAACTCTTGTAGCCACAAAGTCTCCTCGAACTTGACCCTTAAATAAAATTCTCACCATAATGACCTTGAAACCCACTACCATAACCACTCTAAGACCCAATCACCATCCACAAACAAGACATGAAAAGGAGAAACTTTAAACAATGCCTCCCTATCACATGATGTTAAGAAGCAAGATGCCCTACATGGGAGATTTTGAATGACATTGCCACTCTTGTGACCTGTAAAATCTACCCACAATAAAAATAATGCAGTAAACAACTCAAGCTACCCACAATAAAAATAAACACACTAAACAACTCAAACCACCCAAATGAAGTAAACGAAAACACCATACACCATGGTGTTTGCAACCACATTCACTTTAAAAAAAAAACAAAATATCCCTAGGCTATGCACCATATGTGTTGGGCTCTTCTCTTAGGTCCACAACAAAAGTTTCCTCATCTGCATGACCACTACATGCAGATGAAACCCTCATATAGTTTTGGTCAATGTTCCACCAAGTCTCCGAGATGGGGGGACGCGGGTGCGGGGAGACACACAAGGGGGACATGTGGAAGTACCCCAAATTTTAGGGATTTTAGGGAAACGAGGGACAGGGGACGTCACATATATAATATAAAAAATAAAAAATAAAAAATATAAAAATAAAAATAATAATGGCAAAAATCTCAAT
>SNQJ01S0048467.1:78159-90782 GCA_010110895.2 Picea sitchensis | reverse complement strand
TTACGACCATTTAATTAGCTAGTAAGGAGGAACGAGTGACATACCTTTGTATCACTTCCTTAAGTATCAGTTTCCCCCGCTTCACTCCGGTGCTCTTGTGAGGTCAAGACCAAGACAACACAAACCAACCAAAGTGAAGATAGAAAAATGTATTCAATCGTCAACTTATGCATATGATCAAGGAATTACACAATAAAGTAAGAATGACTTTATGGGAAAAGGACATGCCGCTATATCATATTAATTGAAAGTAGAAGATACAAGCTGATCACCTTGATGTCGCAATATTCCTTTCGGTGACTCTTGGTTCCAACACACACACTTGTTCTGTACTTGCATGAAGAAGATCCAATTCCTCTTGATAAACCTACTAGAGTCTCCAAGCTTATGTTCAAGCAGGGTTCTTCACACAATTCCTTCACCAATTCTTCAATTAATCTTGCTTAACCTTTTCCATGAGAATCGTTTCAATATATAGGAGAGGGTGAGATGGTTACATGGATGAGAATGATCCCAGCAAATCAGAGAAGCAAATAAAATGACAACCATACGAATGCCAACTCATTTTCTAGAAGATTCCCTTCTAGAACCCTCGAGACTTCTTCTCTTTTCCAAGCTTAAAAACAAGTTCACACCCTGTGTATAGAGCAACCTGCGAGAAGTTATCACCCTAGATGAAGGTGGCCTGCGAGAATGGGTCATTCTCGCACCCTAGGCCATATGTAGTATGGGAACTCACTTTGAAAATATGTTTTCTGGAAGGAGATAAATACCACTTTTCTGAGGAGAAAGTTCTTGTTGGGATCCTGAGTACACTATTGTTAATACATCACCAAGATGACCAAAATAATGTGTAACATAATGCCCCCCAAAGTATGAGGCCGGAATCAGTGACAACTAAAATACTTTGTAAACTGCGTGTGTGTGTCGGAAACCAGGAGCGCACCTAATCGGAAACCTGCAAACAACCAAGCATCTGCAGAATATCATACTAGTTATGAGGTAGGCATTCCCATACTCAGATCACAGACAAATGACATCATAAACATAGGTCATGGTCACCAATCATACACCATGGATCCATGTCGTCAAAATATCACATAGCCACCAAGAATACACTGTGGATCTATGCAATAAGATTCAAATTAAGACGACATAGCCACAAGACATACAAAGTGGATCTATGTGTCAACAAATTATACATATTCCATTGCAGCCTAGATCAAAGAGATGAGACCCAGGGTCTTCAATTTCGTCACCTGAAAGTACAAATCTAACCATGTGATTACATGTGCTGAAGTCGAACATGGTAGAAACCACTTGATTACCGGTCATTGATGAAACCGTTAACAAGTGCGAGGGAAATCACCATTAATGTCAATGACTCCCAAGGTACACTAGTACAATCCACTGAATGTGAATAAATGAGTTGAGGTCGAACATTCGACGGAATCTCCCGATCAGGGGTCAATGATGAAAACCCACTATCGAAAGCGAGGAAACCTGCCATTGAGGCATGCAAGTTCTAAGGTACCAAATAATTTCTAAGTCTTGTTTCCGGATAATGAGTTTGAGTGGACGGAGCAAAACTTGTCATAGGAGGGCCTTGATGTTTCCCCCATCAATGACACAAAATGAGTAACAAACTGTGAAGGTGAAACATAGCATGATATAGGTTGAACTGGACATGGGGAAGGCTGACATAGAGCGAATGGACAACTGCAGATGGCCGACTCAATAGAGGTTTCAGATGAACTTCTCTTGAAGATATGAATGACACGACCAATGATTTGGAAGCACTAACTCAGAGACGACTCAGGATATGACCTTGTAGCAAGTCGAATGAAAGATAAATGGATTTTCCAAACCGGCTTCAGATAATGAATAGGTGTAATAACCGTATTAATCTAAACATCAATTTATTCCATAAACTGAAACAATAACTTCTACTTGTATGCAGAAAACTCAATAATTTCTTTTAATTTAGCACATATGCATGTTAAATTCATCAATGAATAATAATTTCATAACAAAATAAAACAATTTTACCTCTTCCTGATGCTAATTTCTCCGTCGACCCGGTTGTCCAGCCCACTGCTTTGTTGTTTCCTAATGCGCTGCCCAACTCCGCCCAAACCTTGTTTCCACCCTGCCAACTAGGATAACTTCCTAGCTCCAGGATACCATATGGATATCCTGGCCCCCGTGCCCAAAACCCCCAAAAAACCGGTGCCCCCTGTACTAATCCTTCCCAACTACAGAACTCAAACTTTCCTGTGCAAATCCAAGAGAACCCTCCCAAAAACCCCAGTCGAATGATAATCATCCCCCTTCTTCCATAAGCCTCCTCCCCTCATATCCCTCCTTCACCGACCCTTTTCTCCTCATTCATTTCCTTATCCATTCATTCATTGTCTTATCCATTTATTAATGCTCCTTATCTGATTATTAATGCTCCTTATCCCCTCCGTATACGTAATCCTTTAATTTAAAAAATATAATTTATCAACCCTTTTAAATTTATTACCCTGTTCATTCAATGTGATAGGTAATTAATTGAATTAATTAATTAATCAAAATTATAACAATTAATTAATTAATAAATATTTAATTAATATTATTATGCCAATCTTTGTTTAGTTAAAACCATGTTAGGACAATTAATTACCTAATTAATTTTTCTTAATAATCCCTAAGCATATTTTCAACTAGGGTTGTTACAATAGGGGGGTGTCATGTTCAAGAGCGACACTTACTGCCAATAATATGAATACAAAAACATATCACTTTCCCAAATTTTCCCTCACCATTTTTGGCGAGTACCTCTTTATTTTTACGCAAGCTTGAGGAGGATAACATATGCTTGTTGATGTAAGCTAATCCTTCGGATGAGTCCTTCGGAGTATGTTTAACGAACCCTAGGAAGGAGTGGTTCAGTCCCATTACGGGTCTTTCGATGTTTGTTTAACGAGTCCAAAGATAGAAAACTTGAAGGTTTTTCATGATTATAGAGTCTGGAAAAACACTCAAAAGAGAACTCTCTCAGTTCATTTTTCGTAAAATAGTCTGATGAGACCAAAAAAGAGATAAATACCACCCAACAGACGCTTTCTTGAAATACTTTAATGAGCGTGAAAATAGCAAGATCGCTCGACAATCTTTTCATGTTTAGAGAGTCTGAAAAGAGCTTAAAGAGGACTCCAGGGGGTTCCTTTTTCGTATAAAATTGTTGAGCCTGAAAAAGTGATAAAAGTGTGCTCGATTACATTCTCATGTATTTTCGAGCATGAGAACGATCAAAGACCAAGCTCGAGGTTTTTTCTAAAAACCATAAAAAACAACTTAAACATGCGATGAAAAAGAGAAAAATATCCGTATCCCTGCATATGGACGTCGAAGTCGTTATGTCTGTAAAAAGTCACACTCATAGGGGTATTAGACATTAGGTTTGATAAAATAAAACAATTATAAAAACCAACGAAAATGGTAAAAAGTAAATATAAGTGGGTAAAAGTTCTTTTACCATAGTCATTGTAACTTTGCCAAGATTTTAGCCCAAAAACCCCTCTTTTGCCCTTGAATTTCGGTGCTCGATTGCGGAAGGTACGAACAACCATTTGGCGAACCGTCTCCAGTAGTGAGGTAAGATCCTTGTCTTCTATCCTTTCATGGTTCAATTTTTTGTTTCCATTGGTAAATTTCAAGTTTTTGAGATTGTTTTAGGGATAAAATTTGCGCTCAGGCATTCTCGCAGGCTAGCCACACGGGACCTGCGAGAATGCAAGATTATCGCAGGTGGCCCCAAAGGCACCTGCGAGAACCTCGCACTATGCCAAAGGGGCACCTGCGAGAACCACAAAATGAAAAATTTCTTTAATGTTTTCTCAATGAAAAATGTACCAAGGCTTGAAGAGAGTTGCTGACCTTCTTCTTATGGTTCTTGTGCAGGCATTTGGTTGTCACCATGGTTCTGGAATGGTGTGAAAGAGAGCATGAAGAAGATCATGCTATTGCTGGGAATAACCTGGGCACCGTGGTCTCCTGAAATTCTTTTGGATCCCGGGTATGAGGGCCCAAGTCAGGTTGTTGGAGTACCTCGTTCATATGTGGGACGTGGACCAACAAGTATTCCACGTAGGGGTCCACACATTGTCCTTGGATATCAAGGACATTTATTTCCTGACAAGACTGTCATGGCATGGGTACCACGCTAGTTTGACTAGTAGTCGGGGTGGTGGGCTGCTTATGAGTGAATATTGTCATCAGTACTGTGTTCAAGAGGCGGAAAGAAGCAAAGGAAAAGTGACCATTTGGGGGGTCCAGGATTTGACCCTTCACACTATTTTGTTCACCATTGCTCATATGGCTGGAAGCGCTGTTCCACACATGGCTCTCCAGAGCTACTTTCAGTACGCCATAGAGTGTACTGAGCCTCAGGTCTTTAATTGGTCAGACACAGTCCTTCGTAGCGTGAAGAGGCAGTTGACTAAATGCAGGAGAGGCGACCTGAAGCAATTCGGGTACGGGTCACTATTGGTGTCCTTATTTCTTGATAGGGTTCCCTTGCTGAGGTTTCAGGTTGAGTGGGGTTTACCAGCTCCAAAGGATCCGAGGATGCTGAGGTGGTGTAACCTCATGGCCCGACATGTAGCTGGACCAATCATCAAATACAATGATTCCTTCTTTGACTGGTTGCGACCACAGATGCTGATGGTCGATGATTATACCTATGCCGGGTTGGACTTCCAAGGGGATCTGGACTTGGCCCTGCTCGAGGGCGCTTAGTGGGGAGATCTAGGTAAGAATTACACATTTTTTACTTTTTAAATGTTTTAGTGAATTTTATCGTATGCAAATGTTTTTATGTTTGTCCAAGGTCTAATTACAAAAATTATTTTTTGATGACACAGACGTGGGGCCGTATCGACCTCCGGGTACTTCTCCTATTCAACGACGAGGAGAGGTGGCTCCAGTGCCATGATGGGACACTAAAGATTATGAGGCAGTGGAACAAAACTTAGAGGGTTTGACTGCAGACATTCCGGACATGCCTCTTGGAGAGGTCCCGCGACGTTATCAACGTCATACAGTGGGCGTGTCAGAGTCTATTGGCCGACTGCTTCGTAGGGTTACCCGAGAAGTCGTGTGTTACCATGAACGTCATCCATGACATTACTTTGTAGAATCTATGAGCTTCAGATTTTGAAATTTTGGTCTTTGGACATAACTTTTTGTAAAAAACTTTTTGATCGTTATATATACATACAACTTCTACCGGTTTATCTTGTGTTGTGTGATACTTGTGATGTGATTGATTTATAAATGACCCAAATGTCTATCTAATACATAGTTAGCTAAGGCATCAGTTAATGTATTTAGACATATAGGAATATGTTGATACTCAATATAATCAAAAAAATGTTCCAAGAGGCGAATTCACAAATATACCCGTAACAAAGTAGGACTTCGAATAGCATAGACATTACTTAACTGTAGTACTACGAGTTGCGAATCGAGTTGCACAACCAAGTGATGGATACCGAGCAAGATAGCATCAATCAACAATTCGATAACGACGCTATACTCTGCAATATTTTTGGTCGCACGACCGAGGCACACACATCGTAGAGTGATAAGTTCGTTTGTAGGGGCATAAATTGCCCACGCAGTAGAAGCAAGGTTCCAAGTACTACGACTAGCGCCATCAGTGAAGCCAATGTGGGGTAGCGAAGACTTCGACATCTGGAAACCAAACACAATGTGAGATAAGGGCAGAGACCAGATAACGAAAAAATCATACTACAGTAACACACAAGAAGTATGATACAATAAAATACAAGTACTCGTGCACAGGTGATCTTATGCATAATACTTCTTTAATTACAACCCATTTCTGGGTTCACTCAAAGGGATACCATCATAATCTACTAATTTGTAAGCTCCTTTCTCCAAAACCCATCTAACGATATAAGGACCTCGCCACATGGCTTCGAATTTTCCAGTTCCTAGCATATCTCAATCTTGTTCATAGAGGAGAACCAAATCTCCTTCGAAGAAAACGCGAGGCTTGACATGTTTGTCATATTGGGCCTTGACACATTTTTTCTGGGCTTCTATGACTAGGGTAGCATCGCATCGAGTTTCGTCTAATCGCATGAGATACAATAGACGTTCTTCCTCTGCAGAAGTGTTTGGTAGAAGTGTTTGGTGTAAGGAGGGTATCTCACATTCAATCGGGAGGATGTCTTCCAGACCATAGACTAACCGGAAAGGTGTAAACCCAATAGCGGACTTAACGGACGTCCGGTAAGCCGACAATGCTAAAAACAACATTGTGTGCCAACTTGTTTTGTTAATCCCTATCATTTGTCGAAGCATGGTTATGAGAACTTTATTAATCGCTTCGACTTAGCCGTTGGCTTGTGGGTAATAGGGCGTTGAGTTTTCATGGCAAAGACCCAACTTTTCAGTGAGTTCGGACATCACGAAGTTTCTAAAGTGGCTACCGTGATTAGTGACGATAACCTGAGGAACACCAAAACGAGCTATGATGTGATTGAAAATGAATAATGCTGCGGTCTTTCTAGTATTGTCAAATGTTGGCAACGCCTCGGCCCATTTCGTAAAATAATCTACGGCTACAATAATGTATCCATGCCCCCTGACTGAGTGGGGGTGACATGTCATGAAATCGATACCCCATTTTGCAAAGGGACCAACGAACACCACAGGGTGAAGAGGAGCAGGATGTGATCGTATCTTATGATTATAGGTCTGGAAAGCGCGACATTTTTGGATGGAGATTATGAAATTGTTAAATAAAGAGGGCCAAAAATACCCTGCTCATAAGATCTTCTAGGCAGTAGCATACCCAGACATATGACCACCACTGGCTCCAGAATGGCAGTCATTTAAGGCTTTCTCGGCTTCGTTGAATGTGAGGTAGAATCGAAAAACTGAGTCAATCCCATGACGATAAAGAGTATCCCCGAGGATAATATATTGACGAGCTTTGTAGCGTATTCGACGCTGGTCAGTACTGGACAAATTGGGCCGAAAAGTCTGGGTTTGGAGATATATGATGATATCGCCGTACCAAAGATCATCGAAACTAATTAGGAAAAGGGATTCATCAGGTAAAGAATCAACTGCTACATTTTCCGTTTCAGAGTAGGGAAAGTTGCATATCAACTCGACAAACACTAAGGACTTCTTGGACTTAGCTCGTTCGAATTCCAAGTCAAAATCCTGGAGTATCACAATCCATTTAGAGTATTTTCCCCCTAGAAATTGACGTGTGAGAATGTGTTGCATAGGGTTGCAGTTAGAAATTACCGTAGTCTTGCGAGAGAGGATATAGTGCCGAAAATGTTGAACTGCTTGGACAGCTACCAAGGCCAGTTTTTCGACATGTAAATACTTGGTTTCGGTAGGCATTAGACTTCAAATCAAGTAATAGATAACATGTTTGTCATGAGAATCATCCTCTTGGACGACAACCATAGAGATGGTGTAATCCGAGGCTGTGAGGTAGAGGAAATAATTGCGACTGTAATCGGGGGGGAAGAGAAGCGGAGCACGTGTGAGGGATAGTTTCAAAGCTTCAAAGGCTTTGTTTGCGATGGTATCCCATACGAACTCAGACCCCTTTTTGAGTAGTCGTGTAAATCCAAGAGTTATCTCGACGTAGTTCGAGATGAAACGACGAAGAAAGTTTGCTTTCCCTTGAAAACTTTGTAACTAGTGAAGTGTAGAAGGAGGAGGGAGATTGAGAATTGCCTCGACCTTTAAAGGATCTACCCTGATCCCTTGACGTGAAACAATATAGCTTAGAAGTCGGCTAGATTCTATGTAGAAAACGCATTTGTGAGGATTCAAGCGTATATAGTAAAACCGACAGCGGAGGAAAATGGATTGGAGGTGGATTGGATGATCGACCCGGCGCATGGAATGAGCGAGTAAGTCATCAATATATGAATACACTATATGCTTTATATCATGGAAGGCATAAGACATAGCGCGCTGAAAAGTTGTGCCAACATTCTTTAGACCGAAAGGAAGTTTTCGATAGGCGAAAGTGCCCCAAGGACAAATGAAAGCGATTTTGTGTTGATCCTCGGGAACAATATTGATTTGATTATATCTGAAGAAACCATCCATCAGAGAGAAGATTTCACTTCCGGCGTAATCGTCGACAATCTGATTGATGAAGGGGGTAGGAAAGTTGTCTTTAGGATAAGCTTTGTTAATATCCCTATAATCAAGACATACGCGGATTGTGCCTTGTTTCTTGTCGATCGGGACAAGATTGGAAACCCAGTCAGTGAGGGCCACCGGGTAAATAAAGTCGGCTTTGAGAAGTTTCTCGACTTCAAGCTTAATAGCAGCCGCTTTACGTGGGTGAACTGGATGAAGGCATTACCGGACGGGTTTAGCATCTGGGTATGTCTTAATCTCATGTATCACAATGTCGGGGTCGATACCCGACATTTCTTCATATCTCCAGGCAAAGACGTCATGAAATTCTTTGAAAAGTGACTTGTAGGTGACGATTTCATTAGGGGAACACGAAGCTTCGATATGCACATTTTTGACAATTCTAGGTTTGATGGATATGTCGAGGGGAATAGTGGGTGAGATATTTCTTAAGTTCCCTTCGGAAAACACATCGTGTGTGGAATCGAGAACGTTTGAAATGACAACAACAGTCGACGAGGTCGAGATCCGTTGGTAGCTCTCGATGGTGTGTTGTTCTAGGAAGAGGATGGAATGGTGATGTCCATAATTCCAAGGGGTGTATTCCATGACAGACATAATCATATCGTCTAAGGGAAAAATGACACGGAAAGGATCTGGAGATAAATCACCAAGAGAGGGGGTAGAAGGGGTTGCCGATTGAATGTCCTGATAGGTAGATTCGACCGGACTCAAAGGCATTTCATCGCCATAACGAAGATGATCACTGGGGTCTGGTACCATCCATGGGTCGTGAGACGCAGGGGTTCCATGAATCGAGGTGGAGATCATGTTGATTGAAGCGACAGATGAGTGTGGAACATCAGGTGGTGGAATGGGGAAGGTACCCATTAACGAAGAGTCTTTGAGAAGACCTACACCGACGTTTTCGTAGCCGCGGGGGGGGTTGGCGATGAACGGTATGTTGCCAGTACACGTATCTGAGTTAAATAAGGCTAATTGGTCGATGGTGATTACCTTTCCTTGATGTGGGAAACGTACAACATGAAAAATAGTCAACACAACTGTGCGCATGGAATCGATCCAGCTACGACCAAGCAGAAGGTTGTAATCGAGAGGAGCGTCAAAGACTTCCACTTCAAATTGGACCGTTTTTCCTTCTAGAGTGATTGGAAACAAAGGAAGGACATCGTAAGGCTTAAAACCAGATCCATTGAAGGCTTTGAGTGTGTTATGGGATTCAGTCAAAGAGGGAGAGCCAATGGCTTTCCAACAGGTAACAGACATGACACACGTCGAGGCACCCTCATCGATAACGGTTCTACAAATGTTTTTGTCAGAGACAATCACTTGGATTTGGAATGCGAGTTGAGGGGGTAACCTTGGAATGTGATCTTCCAAGTCAAAAATTATTAAATTCGAATCCGTTGGGTCGATTCCACCGATATCTTTCAACAATGCCTTCCATTGTGTGGGACAACTTTGAAGGAATTTGAGGGCTAACATCGCGGAAGGTGCTTGGGCCAAATCTTCAACAATGCTGTAGTTCTGGGCAACACGAGCATGAGGATTGAAAGAAAATTTCCAAACGATACCCTTTGGAGGGGGGCGAAGAACTGTGTCAAGGCTCAGTCGTTCGAGATGAAGAGGACCGTTGGTAGGTGGAGTCATGGGAGAGGGTTGGACCAATGAAGGAGGTATATAATCAACCTTCTCTTTAGAGGGAGAATAATCTTTGGCTCGAGTGGTAAGTGAGATGTCATTCTTCTTTGAATCACCAATACACATTAATACATAAGATGTAGTGGAGGGGGAAGGTTGGTCATGAATGACCAATTGGGCCCGTTGTTGAGAGGGGAAGGGTTGCGACAAAATGACTAGAGTGGGTGGTTTAAGGGCCCCTTGAAGGAACTTACTAACCTCGGCGCGTCGTTGACAATCCCTCATGTAGTGATCATCATCACATATAAGACAAGTGTATCAGGGTTTGTGCTTATCCTTGTCGTCAACAGGTGGAGTTTTGGTTCTCTCTGCTTGTGAAGCATTTTTGTCCTCCTTATTCTTACCCTTTCCTTTTTTGGATTTGTTTTTACTGGCCGGGGTAGATTGAACAACATTGACCTCAGAAGTCTTGCCGGTGGGAGGGGTAGGAGACAGAGCATTTTGAACATTAGAAGAAATGGGTTTGGGGTTGTTTCTCAAGGAGGAATGTGGTTGGGAATGGAAAGTTCCAATCACACCATCGACTGCATGAGAAGCAGCTGGAGTAGTTGAAGTGGCGAAAGTGGAAGGGTGAGGTGCATCAGGGAGTAGGTCGTAAAGAGTACCTGTTTGTGAGTAAACAAGGTCAAGGTATTGAACACGACTTATGGCCTGTTCTTCCGTGACAACTCCACCCATGGAGATGTCATGACCGATGTCGTTCACAAATGATTTTGTGAACCACTCTACCAGCAACTGATCGGGAAGTTCGAGTTTGATGAGACGTCGTCTCCGTCGCCACTCATGAATGTGATCGGATATATCAGTGGCTTTGTTTTGTTATAAAGAACTCAAAATCTCGGTCCCTATTTCATAATGGATCAGTAGCTGGTAGTGGGTGAGGAAAGCCATAGCTAGGGTGTTGAAGTCAGTGAAGAAGCCTCATGGTAATTCTATATACCACTTCGCGGCAGAACCTATGAGAGTTATTTGAAAAAGACGTAAACGAATAAAGTCATCCATCAAGGAGTTGGATGAGCACCAGAGGTGAAAAGTCATCACATGATTGTTCGGGTCCTCTCCCGCTTTGCCATCGAATTTAGGGATGTCAGATGGTAGCTTGGATGGTATAGCGGGCCATTGGGGAGAGTGACGGATTGGATCGTTTAAAATCCTCGACAGATCCGGGAGGTCCAAAGTGGCAAAGAAGGGTAACTGTCTATTCACATGCGGGTACTGGTGGCTTTGGGGAGGGAGTCCCGTCAGCAAACCAATGGGACCATAAGCAGTCTGCATATAATGCGAAGACCCATGCAAATTCGGTGGTTGTTGTGGAGGAAAGTAGCTCATGGGATTGTATCCTTGAACAAGGACATGAGTTTGAGCATTCAAGCCCCAAATAGGATTGGATGTACCTGGATATGGTTGGCCTATACTAGGGGGTAAAACGGATGTAGCTGGAGGCTGTTTCCCCCCAGTCGATTGAGGATTATGTTGTATCAGATGGTTCCAATACTGGGCCAAGGATGGAGGTATGTTTTGTCCATAGGGTGGGGTCGGTGGGGGTTGTGCTCCAATTGAAGATTGTGTTCCGATTGGGATTTGTGTTTCAATAGGAATTTTCCCCACAAGGGGGGGTTGAGTCAAACCTCCTTGGTGAAATTGTCCACCAATAGGAATCTGGTAATTTGGTGTGAACAATGGTATGGCGCCACTAGGATTGGTACCACCGATAGAGGATGGAAAAGGTCCTCTGAAAGGGGGTTGAGGAAGTGTTGGAATGAAGCCAGGAGGAGAGTGCCCAGAAGAAGAGGTACCACCAGGAGTTCTGGATGGGGTTTGCGTAGGAGTGGGAATAGAAGCATTCAACGCACGGTATCTAGGTGGAAGTGTCAGGGTGACACTGGGCGAGAGAGGTGTGCCAATGGGGGCTTGACTAGCTACTGTAATCCCGGTGTGAATACTCGTAGTATCCGTCTAATGGACCATTTGTAAAGGGAGGGTCAAGATGTGGTCAACTCACAGAACTTCTGTACCAGGAAAATAATAAGCAGTAGTAAAAGGTACTGCGTCTAGGTCAGAGGTTTCGGGGAACACAGGTGAGACGGTGATATCAACGCCTGCTCCTGAACCAAAGAGATCCCATCTAAAAATGCCAGTAGTCCAAAAAGGATCTTGGCCCTCAGGTCCTAGAAAAGGTCCAGTTGGTGATCCAGAAGACAAAACAACTAAATCTCCGGAAGAATTCACTCGCATAATATGCCTCTCAGAATCGGGGTGAAGTCGAAAGTCCTCTCGATAATTGGTAATTCAGAACTGTTCTAGAGAGTCAGTTCTTTCCACTTGTGGAGTGGTGACGTCTTGGACTTCACTCTATTGAGGAGATCCCTCTAGTGAGCTTGTAGGCAAGGGTTGAGAACCTTCCATATTTTTTGGGGGTAAGCCCTACATACTACGTGAATGACGTGGAGGGTCTATTGTGAATGAGTTACCAACTTACGAAGAAAATCCTGTGGTCAACTTGGGTAAACAAACAACATGCGCTAGTAAAAATTCTAGGAAACAACACCAATCAAACAAGACCTTCTAATTCCGAAGTTACTAGTTGGTGATGAAATCCAACGTCGCAACAACAAGACGAGAAGGGGCTGGGCTAGGGTGGAAAAGTTACATTGACGACCTGCTTAACGGACTTACACCCTGGTGCAAGCTCCCACACATAATCG
>SNQJ01S0048467.1:51097-67795 GCA_010110895.2 Picea sitchensis | reverse complement strand
TGGAAAAGGTGGAGTGGATAGGGAAGATCCCGAGGTCGAACCCACAGGCTCCCATTTTTGTGTATTGGTTCACTGCTATGTATATATATGGTGGAGTTGTTTAGCGGTTGGATAATCTTGGCGGAACCTTTAGCGGATGTGCTTTCTTTGGCAGATATGGTTCCCATATGACTAGATTTGGTAGATATTCTACCAACTTGGTAGATTGGGGGTTGGCGCCAGCCAACCCCGCAACCTTTTGGAATGTTTGGTTGCTGGGCGTCCTTGTGCAATTGCACGCTTCCACGTGGTAGCCCATGACTGGGCCACGTGGAAGCCCATAACTAGTCCAGGTGGCAACCTTTCATTGGCCCAAGTCACCATATTGCATGGGAATCCCCGTCACCTTTTCCACATTAGACTGCCACGTCACTTGCCGAGTGGTTTTATAGATTGCCACATGGCACCTTTCCATTGGTCCATAGATTTGACCAGAAAAGTCAAAAAATGAGTGACATGTGGCAACCTCTGGTGCTGCCACATCATCATGCCATGTGTTTCCCTTTGCGTGTGCCACGTACCCTGTATAGATGATGAAGTCTTCCATATTGATGCTGACGTTAGCAATACAAATATTGACTCATCCCTGTTGACTAGGCTAGGTTGACCAAAAATTTGACCACAAATATCTTTTGATCCTTAATTCCGTTTGATGAGCCATTTACGCCATTGGAAAGCTTGCAACGCGCTCTTTGCGATGATGTCAATTTCACAGAGTTGTGAAGACTTGATTTTTTTCCCTTTCTCTATTTGTTGAGGCCATTCTGAGCTTTTTGAGGTGCTTTTATGAATTCTGAGTTATCCTTAGTCTTCTCTGGATCCTTTCTGGATCACGCCTTCCCACTAAGAGCTTTTTGGACCACCAAAAACTTTCATCAATCAACAAATAAGTGAGGGAAGAGTTCCCTCACCTTTTCCTTCTCAATCCACTTTGCCTTGCTTGGATGTGTGTCCTTTAAGCCCACTCGAAGAAAATCAACATCACCCCTACCTGAAGTCCTCGTCCTCATGTACAAGATGATATCTTCCTTCAACTTGTCCAATTACTCAGGAGAAAACTCATCAACTAAAGGTATTGAAACTTCCTCACCCTGATCCATGATCATGGGAGGCTAAAAAAGTTTCAATTTTTTCACATTTACAACTGAGTAGATCTGCATATAAGGTGGACGATCTAGACGAAAAAAATTGGTACCGCTTTTCTCCAAAATAATGAAGGGTCCATATCAGATGGGCTGGAGTTTCTTGCCTTCACCCTTCAACCGCTCCTTGCTGATGTGAATCCATACCTGGTCTCCAACCTAGAACTGATGATCAACCCTGTGTTTGTCATGTTGAGCTTTATATTGTGCTTGAATTTTCTCCAACTGTTCTCTGACTGCTTGGTGTACCTGCTGGATCCTTTGAATGAACTTGCGGGCCCTGTCTTCATTTCTTTCTTCATTTGAATCAACATCTTTCCCATTCATCAAGTCCAAAGGGTCCTTAGGAAAATACCCAAAACATGTCTCAAACAATGAACACTGAGTGGAGGAATGCAAGGCTTGATTGTAAGCATGTTGTACACATGGTATCTGTTCATCCCATAACTTGGGATGCTTGCTGTAGTAACCTCTAAGAAAAAGTACCATTGTTTGGTTAACAACCTCTGTCTGTCCGTCGGTCTGTGGATGGAAATAAGTTCTCCTCTTCGACTTGGTGTCTATCATTATCCACAATCTTGTCCAAAAATCCCCAAGGAATCGAGTATCTCGATCCGAGATAATGGATGTGGGTATCCCAAAGTGAACCCAAACATACTGAAAGAAGAGATTAATAGTTTGCTCAACAATGATTTGATTTTTACATGGCATCAAGATACACATCTTGTTGACCCTATCCACTACAACATACAAATAGTCATGACCCCTTTTTGACATTGGTAAACCTCCTACAAAATCCACGGAGATAATTTCCCATGGATGGGATGGAACAAGAAGTGGTGAGTATAGCCCCAATTTTCTATTAGTGGGCTTACAAGTAGAACACATCACACACCCCTTTACATATTTAGTTACAATTTCTTTCATCTGAGGCCAGTAACAAAATATCTGCATATGACCCATAGTTTTTCCTACCCCAAAATTCCCAAACAAAAGAGAAGTGTGAGATTCTCGTATTACATGGAGTTCACTTGTAGGAATACATAACTTTCCAAGATGGTAGAGTAGTTTTCCCTATAAACAATAGTTCTCTACCTGTGCACCATGGAATAACTTCTTAAATACTTCTTTAAAATCTTCATCAACGAAATATTGTTCCACATAGCTATCATGAGATAAAGAAGCATTATTCAAAATAATAGAAGCAACAATAGGAGGTCTAGAAAAAATATCAACTACCTTGTTACTTGTACCCTTTTTTTATTTGATTACCAAATGAAATTTTTGAAGAAAACCCATCCACCTGTAATGTCGAGATTGTTGCAGCTTGGTTTGTGCTTGGAGATACTGTAAGGACTGATGATTTGTATGTATGATTGTTTCCTTCCCTAACAAGTAGTGCTTCCATTTCTTTACACTTTTAACTAATGCATACAAATATTTATCATATGTAGGATAGTTAACAACAACTTGGTTAAAAGTTTTAGAGTGGTAACATATAGGCTTACGATATTGCATCAATACTTCACCCATGGCGTATCCGCTGGCATATGTCTCGATCTCGAAAGGGTGTTGAATATTCGACAATGCTAATAGTGGTGCGGTACTGATATTTTCCTTCAAAGTGTCGAAATATTTTTGTTTCTTTCCTCCCCACCGAAAAGTGTTCTTCACACTGGTTAAGGCATGAAAAGGAACTGCAATAAAAAAGAAGTTTGAAATGAATCTCCTCCAGTACGGGACTGAACCCAAGAAGCTTCGCATTTCAATTACATTTTTGGGATCAGACCAATTTACAATTACATCAATCTATTTCCCTCCTCCTACAATATGACCTAAGTACACAAGTGCAATCTTGCCAAATTCACATTTGGACAATTTTACATACAACTTTTCCCTCTGCAAAGTATCCAATAATTTCTTTACATGCCTTACATGTTCATCCCAAGTCCCACTAAATATAAGAATGTCGTCTAAATATACAATCATAAAATAATCTAGAAATGGCTTGAATACATCACTCATCACACACATGAAGGTTGCCAGAGCATTACAAAGCCCAAACGACATAACGAACCACTCAAACAATCCTTGTTTGGTTTTAAAGGTAGTTTTCCATGTGTCCTTTTCTGCAACCCTGATTTGATGGTATACCCTGCACAAATCCAACTTAGTGAAATAAACAATATTCTTTAATTGATCAAGTAAATCATCTATACAAGGAAGAGGGTATCGATTTTTCACCGTGATTTTATTTAAGGCTCAATAATCTACACACATTCGCTGTGTTCCATCCTTCTTTGGAACCATCATGATCAGAGAACCACAAGGAGAGGAGATGGGCCTGATGACCCCTTGATCCAATAATCATTGTACCTACTTTTTGATCTCTTTCATATCTACAACTAACATCATGTACATGCCCACATTAGGAAGAGGAGAATCCCGCTAAATATGTATTTCATGTTGGATTTCCCTCTTAGGAGGTAATCCATTTGGTTCCTGGAAAATATCATCATACTTAGAAACAATATCAATTACTTCTTTCTTATGAGAAGGATCACATCCTTGCAATGCATCCAATGTTCTGACATGCTTGTCCCTTATGACCATGAGTACATATCTCTTATTAGTGTTTATGAGTGTCTTCATTTTTCCTGCACTAACAAGTGTGGTGTTTACCCTCATGCTGTGGGCTCTAACAATATATTCCATTCCCCCTTTGGTAAGGTGATATTTGTTCTCATGAGGAAAGAAGACTGCTTTCCTATCATAAAGATAAGGAATCCCTAGCACTATGCCACATATATCAAGTGATACAACATCCAAATCCACTTCATCAATCAACTTTGAAGCAATAACAAATCTGACCCTACACTACTTGGTGACATTAAGTTTTTCTTTATCACATACCCAACCAAGAGGACAAGGCTTTGGATGTGGTTTAGTCTCAAGACCCATCTTTTTGACAAGTGCTTCAGATATCAAGTTTACTTGGGAACCCAGATCAAATAATGTATCTATCTTAGTGTTCTTAGATACAACTCTTATGTGAAACAATTCATTCCTCTTTCTTTCATCATCATGAGATTCATTATTGGAATTTGAACTAGCATGAAGGGAAACTTTATCTTGTACTCCAACCTCTGTGATCTTTCCTTCATCTCCTGAATCAGAACCAAGATCTTGTTGCACTGTAGCAACAATATTTGTCTTCCCCTTTCCACCGAACTGTTTCGATCTCTTCTCTGGATGTAGTTTCCAACAATGTTCATCATTGTGACCATTCTTCTTGCAATGAGTGCAAGATGTCTTTCCTTCTTCCCTCTTTATAGTGGTGGTATTTTTGTCCTTCCTTTTAAACTTCTTAAACTTCTTATGTGGAATATTGGAAGGTTTCTTTGTGACATCTTCTTGAACATGCTTTCCCCTGTTCTCAAGGTTAGTGGATTGCATACAAACTTCATCAAGACTGGTGGGGTTAAACAATAGTAAAGTATGATGAATATAACTATGAAGTGCGCCAATATACTTCATTAAAGTTTCATAAGAATCTAAAGGAATGTTTAATGCAAGAGCTTTCTTCCTAAATTCTTCCATGAAACTTTGTATAGTTTGACCTTGACTTTTCCTTAAAGTTTTCTATTCCATCATTGCTTTATGTAAATAACCCAATGGATAAAATTGCTTCCTTATTGCTGATTTAAATTCCGACCATGAGGAAAGAAGATTACCACACTTACTTCTGTCCTGAAGTTTGCTCTCCTACCATACAAGAGCGATGCCTTCCAACTAAAGAGAATCCAATTGCACTTTAACTTCCTCTTCATCAATCTGTTGAACACGACAATATACTTCAACTTGTTGGATCCAATTATCTATATTTTCAGGATTAACATCTCCATTAAACATATGCAAAACAAATTTTACATCAAGCTTTAATAATTGTTTCTTAAAAGAGGCTTTATGGCTAGAATGATGAGAATGCTTAGAGGAAGAAGAGCTAGAACTTGATGGTGAATATGCAGGCTCAAGAGGGTCTCCTCCAACCCCTTGATTCACTGAAGCATTATCATCTACTCGTGCTTTCTTTTTCTTCCCTTTCTTCTTCATCCTCTTCTCATAGTCTCCATCACGCTTGTCCTCTTCAACCATTTTCTTCCTTCAGGATGCACAACCAACTTCTGGGTTGAAAGTCTTAAGTTTTCCTTCACCTTGTTTATGCTTGGCCCTAGTAAGCATTCACACTCAACAATTGAAGTCAAAGATGACTGCTCTGATACCAACATGATCCGAGATCTTTTCATCAATCTGACTTATTAAAGAATTGTATTAAATGAGAATAAATTGAAGTGCACCATAAAGAAGGAATAAATCAATAATGAAGAGACATATGCATCAGATCTGAACACAAATAAACTTTATAACAAAGTTTGTCCCTGTTGGACTATGTCTCTGGGTCCTGCTCTCAAATGGGTAGGCCTTTTTATTAACTCAATAAGAGAATTTGGCAAAAGACATAAGTATACCTCATTATGGAGTTAAGCTGCAGAATCTTTGCTCAGATCAGAAAACAAGAAACACCATTGAATTCGTGGTGTCGAATTACCCAAAAATCACAGTCTCCACGCCTCGATCCGAATCTGACACTTTCAGGCCCTTGAGAAGTTTCATCTCTGTTTCCGTGCATGCACCTGCAATTAATTAATGGGAAATTTTATCATTTTCCATGCCTTGTCCGTATGATCGTTCCCCTGGTCTTCCCCCACGCGCACTGTCGGAATCCAAAACTTGAGTAATATTATGAGCGGATTCTACCAAGTCACATACCAACCCAATTGGTTGGGCGGACATGAGAAAGGCAGAGTGGATAGGGGAGATCTCAGGGTCGAACTCGCAGCTCCCATTTTGGTGTATTGTTGCACTGTTGTGTATATATATGGTAGAGTTGTTTGGTGGTTGGCTAATCCTGGTGGAGCCTTTGGCAAATGTGCTTTCTTTGGTGAATATGGTTCCCATTCGACTAGATTTGGCGGATATTCTACCAACTTGGCAGATTAGGGGTTGCTTCCAGCCAACCCTGCCACCTTTTGGAATGTTCAGTTTTTGGGTGTCCTTGTGCAATTGCACGCTGCCACATGGAAACCCATGACTAGGCCACATGGCGACCTTTCATTAGCCCATGCCACCATATTACACAAACACCCCTTTCACCTCTGCCACATCAACTTGCCTCGTCACTTGCCAAGTGGCTGTATGATCTTCCATGTGGTTGTAGGGACTGCCATGTGGCCCCTTCCCATTGGTCCATGGATTTGATCGAAAAATTCCAAAAATGAGTGACACGTGGCAGCCTCTGGTGCTGCCACGTCATCATGCTGACATCATGCTAACATGTGTCTCCCTTTGTGTGTGCCACATACCTTGTATGAATGATGATGTCATTCATACTGATGCTGATGTCAGCAGTACAAATGCTGACTCATCCTTGCTGACTGGGCTAGGTTGACCAAAAATTTGACCGTGAATATGTTTTGATCTGTAACTCTGTTTGTTGAGCTGTTTACACCGTTGGAAATATTGCGACACGCTCTTCACGGTGATGCCAATTTCACAGAATTTTGAAGACTTTGAATTTTTTCCCTTTCTCTGTCTACTGAGGCCATTCTGAGCTTCCTGAGGTGATTCTACGAATTATGAGTTATCCTTAGTCTTCTATTGATCCTTTCTAATCACAAATAAATCTTGAAAAATCCATTATTTCCATGTGGGACATACGAGAGAATGAACATCTATATTTCTCCCAATTATTTATGTATCAGGTGATATATTTGGATCAAGGATTAAAGTACTTGGGCTTCCACTTGAAATGAAATCTATACAAAAAAGGTGAATGGAAATGGTTGATTTCCATAGTAGAAAAGAAAACAAACCATTGGCACAATATGTGGCTCTCAAGAGGGGCAAGATTGGTACTTGTCAAAGATGTCCTTTAAGCCATATATGTATATTGGATTTCATTGGCTTGGGTCCCGAAAGGTGTATTGGAAACAATTATAAAATTGTGCTACAAATTTATCCAATTAGGAGAAAAATATAAGAAAGGACTTGTGCTAGCATCCTGGAAAAAGCTAGTAGTCCCAAAAGAAAATGGAGGATGGGACCTAAAAAACCCATCCCTCTTCTCAAAGGCCCTAGAAACAAAAACTATATGGAGGTTGGTCTAAGGAAAAGGACTATCAATCCAGGTAATTAGAGCTAGGTACTTGTATCTAGCCATAGTAGAGGATTGAATTAGGAACCCCGTGGAACATATGCATAATTCATTAATAATATGGAAAGATATGAACTCAACTTTCCAACTGATTGGTAACTAGTTGATATGGAAGGTGGGAAAAGGGAATAAAGTCCACACAAGACTTAATCCTTGCATAGGTTCTAAAGGCCAGAATAGACTATGTCCTTGAGTAACACCAAAAATTTGAAGCAAAGGTTTTTTAACTCTAAGATAGATTGTGAATTGGGAGAGGTCTACAAATTGACAACAAAAATGGATCACCTTTGAGGAAATTGGATTGGGAGTGGATCTTGTAGAAGTTTGGAAGTCATACATAGATGCACTGAAAGATAACAATTCCATAATAAGGGATGATGAAGACCATTTTTTATGGTCTCTTAACCCTTCCGGGGCGTATGCTCCCAAATTGGGATATAGATCTTTTGCCAAAGAAGGTTTTATGGGACAACTGATTTTGTTGGTGGAGAATCATATGGAAGTTAAGGTGTCGCTCCAAGAATAAAATCTTTAGGTGGCTAGCATTACACAACAAGGCTCCTACTTGGGAGGTTTTATCATTAAAAAAACAAAACAAAAACAAACTTTTTTGGTCCACGATGGTGTAGTTTATACCAACAAGTAGAGAAAACTATAGATCACTTACTTTTGACTTGCTCCTATTCTAAAGAGGTACGAAAGAAAAGTTTGAAGAATGACAAGGCAAAGGAAATCATGGGAAGGAGGAAGCATTGAATAAGCCTTTAGGTCTTGGTATACAAACAAGGACACAAAGAAGATGAGACCTCTACCACTATATATAACACAAGGAATTTCACTTGCTAGAAACCTGAATCTTTTCGAAGGACATGAGACATTACCCCTGAAATGTGAAATTTAGTCTCTTGATATACTAAATTCTTACCCACATATTGAGGAAAAACAAAAAATATTGAGCATAAAAGGATCTGTCATCAACACAAATATTCTTTGGGTATACTTTGACGGTGCCTCTCATTGGAATCCTCCGGTAGGAGGCTCGTGAGAAATATTGTATCTTTCCACAAATAATAGCATAGATTTAAAAGTTGGCATGGGGCAGGAAACTAATAACCATTGTGAATTGATGACTCTCAAATTAACCCTCCAATCGACTCAAGAATATGGTATTGCATAACTACAATTTTTTGGGGATTCTTTTCTAGTTATCTAATGGATTCAAAAGGAAGCATCTCTCATAAATTTTACTTTACAACGATTGTTTGATCACATGAAACAATAGATGACAACCTTCACATGCATTTATTTGTCTCATATATATAGGGGCATGAACATGGTAGTATTTTTAAAAGAGGCACCGGGGCTGAAGTGTGACACTTGGACTATTTCCATCTTTCGGGATGGGCATACAGTTGATCTCCCTCATGCACCATGGATATAATTTGATTTTTCCTGACAGTGGATAGATTGCAGTTTGACCTTTTAAAATATGTAATTTTGTCTTTTTAAATCATGAGATAGCCATATTGTTTTGAAGATACAACTCTGAGATTCGTGATAACGAACAATTTTATGATATTGATATTGAAAGGTGTAATTAATGTCATACTAAGTCAAGGAACGCTATCCTTTTCTTGATATAGCTCACTGATACATAATGCATGTATGCAGAGTCGTTTCTCTAACTGGCTACAAAGCCTTTAGTTATATATGCATTGAGGCATATGATAGTGTAATTTTGTTTTATATAAATAAAATTATGGACTTTTTTATTGGAAAAAAAAGATATGTCCTTTTCCCATAAAGGGATTTACCAAAATTGGTAATAATAGAAAATAAGAGCATAGATTTTCGGTTTTAGACCTAAACTACTTATAACATATCACAACATTTCATACATATCAAATGAAAACACACCCCAACATTGAAACTTGGTATGACCAAGGCTAATCATCAAACTTTGAGCTTGAGTCAACATTGAAGAAGATTGGAGGTATATCCTCCTCAAGAATGGTCCTGATAGCTTCTTTAGATTGAGTTACTTCCTCATTACCTTGATCTCATTCTTCATCATGGAAAGTTGTCTATCCTCTTCCAAATCCTCACTCCTTTCCTCCACCCCCTAAATTACATTGATTAAGTTGTCGTATTTTTGGTCTAAATGGTCCATTTTTTTGTCTATTTGGTGCAATTTCTGGTTGAATTGGTCTAATTTAGTGAGGATTTCATTATGTTGGGAGCCTCTTACTTCCACGATCATGGAAATGAATGTATTCATATGCTTGGATATGTTCATCATCTTCAACAATTTGGAGTGTCTACTACGAGAGAAACTAGTATTTGGAACCCAGGGAATATCTCCTCGTATACTTTAACATTGGAAGTTGTGTTGCTTTGTTCCATAAACCTTCTTTCAATAATCTATACCTCTCTCTTCACCTTCTTATAAAATTAACTATTGTAAGTTGCTACGGATTCCATTGCTGAAGAATTTTCCCTAATCCTTGAGTGACTATGAGGAGGGACATAGTTATCCTTGCATTTCCTTAGCCTCCCTTTGCAAATTCCTTTATTGTTATCACCTTGCTCAAACTAAAACTTGCTAGCCATCCTCACCAAACTGAGAGTCCATTATGAATGGCATTGAGACAACCCATGTTTGTGTAGCCAAGAGTGGCTACCCAAGACTGGTAGGTCAAGAGCCAAATTTGAATGATAGAGGACCAAATTCAAGGGTCATAGAGAAAGGATTTCAATAAACATTCAAACATATAAACCCATCAACTTTGAAGCATATAACCTTCAAATTTCATAGTTGACCATGCCCAATTCTCGTCACTAGTTCCCCTTCTCCTACTATATACCATGATAAAATCTATTGTATCTTCTACCCCAATTCTACTAATTGAGGTCTGTCCTTGTTGAAGGAATACATTGCCAAGTTTACCACATGGAGGGAAAGCCATGATGGCTTCAAGTCACCACCACCCTTTATCCCATCTCCTCATACCCTATGTTCATGCTAGGTGTCCTTCCCCTTTGTACTTCCTACACACTTCAACATCCCTATCCTTCCTCCATAACACTCCATTAAGGGGAATCAAATTATAGATAAATAAATAAATAATAATCATTATTATATATACCATTAGTCCTAAACATTATAATTCATCACAATTACAAATATATTATTAAATATTTTTCATCATTTTTCTTCATCTCTGTAGTGTCGTTCTTGAAATGAACTTGATCATAAATATAATTATTAATACAAAAACACTTGATTTGTTTTTCCATCAACATAATTTAAAATTGAAGTTTCCAAATTATTATGGAGAGCAAAGTGGTTCCTATAATAAAATATCACATCCACAACTTAAATGTTAAAATAGAACATTTACATTTCATTTGTCATTTCCATCACCTTTATTATATTCCTCGATTGGAAAAATAGTACTATGGTTCTAAAAACCATGTTTTGATCTAGGATTGTGTCATAGGACAAACCTATTATGTCCACCTACGACACTTAAGAAATTTTAGCTAGAGGTAGTCTAAACCAATTATATCCATGCATAATACTCCCAAGAACATGGAATTTATGCTAGTTGGATAACTCTAATCCAAGTCAATTTCAAGTTGACCACTAGAGGGGTCATGTGAATTTACCTTTACTACTTGCATAAATCGTGCATGAATTATTTCGATAGACACATCATCACTATAGTGTCATGATTTAAGAAATTATGTGGCCCATTCATACTAGATATTGCCTCACAAGCTTGGTGGGTAAATGTAGACAATATTGGCCGACCTTCTGAAATATTATAAACAATCAAGAAATGAGACCAAGAAAGAAAGTGGTGAAAAAGGCTCAAATCCAATATCAATCATATTCACATAAAAATTTACAAAAAATAATACAATAATCATAACCACCTTATAATGGTCAACCTTAACACATAACTAAGTTCCTAGGATAATGAGTATATCCCAAGGTAAACATAATGGTGGTCAAGGACTTAAGATTAGGATCCAAAACAATAATAATTCCCCCCTTAATCATAAGTTCATACAAGTGTACCAACAAAGGAACAAAGACTAGTGCACAAGTTGGTAACATACCCAAGTTTTCAACTTGATACACATGGTTTGAAACCACACAAGTCTTTATGAAGATCCACTTGAAAAAACGCCAAGAGTGGACGCCAAATAATCAGTCTAAAAAATTCAATCTACAAGAAATGAGTCAAAGTGTTCACTAATGGGAACCCAAAACCTAGGAGAGCAAACCCCGATGAGAAGTGAATTGGTTGTAAGTCAATCACATCCCAGTTTTTGAAAACATCTGGCAATCTATTGTGCCAAGAAAAAGTGCATAAGAATCAATTATCCTCTTCTAGGTCCGAATAACATCTTTGTAAAGTCCAAAGACTATAAAGTGAACAAATATGTTTACAAAACTACTCTTAGAAAATAACACATAAACAAACTATCAATTAAAAAAGTGTTAATAAGAATCCAAATTATGTATCATGTAAAACATATGAATGATTCAACAAGGAGTGAATCATAATCTTGCCAAAAATTATTGATAAGTAAACAAAGTGAAATGTTGGAACTGTCTCAAAACTTGAAACTAAAATTTCGACCAAACATGTCAAACAACCATGCGAGTCACAAATATGCAATAAATGATTGAATCCTCAAATGCCAAAATGGAAAATTATACATCAAAATATCATCGTTTCCAATATTATCAAAATCTTGAAAAATCCTCAAAAAATGATCCATCAAAATATCATCCATGTCAATATCCTCAAAATCCTTAAATGTCCTGAAAAATCATAAAAAATGTCAAGTGTTGAATCATCTCAACAAATGTCCTCTCAAGGTCAAAATGACTAATCCAAAAACTATGTATGAGTTGAAATCATAAATCCTCATCTTCAATTCATCATCCCAAATAAATTCTGATCCTTATAATCAAATTGAGTAGACCTCAAAATTTGAAGTTTGACAATGATCATTAATATGTTTGTCCCTGTCAACTAAAATATGAGAAGTCTTGGGATATACAAATCAACAACATCAATGTAACCCCCTCTAAAAATGGAAAAGAGTAACCACAATGTCTTTGAACAAGGTTTGAAGGCTCAATATTCAACTCAAATGATGCCCTCGAGTAGGCCTTGGCCTTGTGCTAAATCATCAATTTCTAAAAAAACATCCATGTTCATTTGTTGTAGAAGCCTCTCTTATCAAACACACATGTACATGAGTATGAACTCTATGATAAGACTATTCCAATAACTTGGATTCCAAATTCCAACACCAAGTACCTAAATATACCTATTTCTAATGAACCTTTGATCACTTATAAGACCTTTCTGAAAGGTAGTTTGTCTTCTTGCAAACACTACACTGGGTAAGATCAAAACAATGCAACTCCATATGGCCAATTCATTGACAATGATATCACTATTCAAGTACTTCATCAAATTCATCATCACCACCCAACTTAACATCATCAATTGTACCATCATCATCATCCTTATCCTGGAGTCCCTTCTTCCTAGCTTCAAATCCATGATCAACTGTATACCTCTGTAGGTCATCTTCAAGAAAACCTATGCTCACAAACGTATCTGGTTTGGAGAAATTAGGAATATGAAAGAATTCATATTCATTATTTTCATATCCTAAGCCATATTTGTTCCTCTTTAAATGCAACTCTTCCCAAGGTCTTACAATTTCTTATTTATCCTCAAATCTATCCTCTTTCTTGGTGTCTTCATCCAATTCATCTATGTCATCCTTAGTTGTATGCTACTTATTGTTCATCCCTTTAATTTCTTCATCTAATTCATCCATGCCATCCTTAGTTGTAGACTACTCGAAGTCTTCTTGTTCACTGTCAACGATTGCTAATCCAAAATAACTTGTGAAGGATTCAAGAATGTGATCAAAATGCTGAAGCAATTCCTAATTTCAAAGAATTTTTAACTCATCGGTTAACAACTTGTTTTGAGTTTTAATAAGATCAATCTTTGTGTGCATTACTTGCATACATGTAGCTACATTACTGAGTGAAGTTTTTCCAATCTCAATTGTTGTTTCTAGTGCAGTCTTAGTTAAAGTTGCATAAGATAAAACAAGTCTTCTATACCTACCATCCTAATTAAAACAAATTTCCATAGAAGTGGTCTATGTGTCAAATTCAATGATAGACCTCCAAGTGTTGCGATTCCAAAAAAAGTCACCAAGGAAAAGTGCTAAAAAACATCAAACAATCATTGCAATTGTGCAACAAATCACCAAACAAGCAACATTGTAAGCACAAGCATCAAAATGTCACAACAAAAACAAAAATCACCAAACACCTTTGACGCCCCTATTCTATTCCAGGTTGGATCAATATGACCAAGCAAATAACTCCAAATACAAACACCTCCTAATTGATATGATAAAGAGTTTCTTGCAACTCCACTCTTCTCAACTTTGGAAATTAAGGCTATGAATTACAATGGACTAAATTATGTCACGCCCGACTAAAAAAATCGACTCATTGAGACATTAATGAATGCATAAACCCAAAAAACTTCGAACTTACAAAAGAATAATTGAAAAGTTGTCTTCCTTAGTTTGTTGAGGTGATGTGTCCCTATTTACAAGTGTTGATTAAAAAAATTGCTTTACATCCTTGATCATATCCCTTTGTTTGTCTTATTTATATAAGAGTGCTTGATTCTTTATACGAGAGTGCTTTAGTTTGCTTGTTGCGCATGTGCTTGTTTCCAAAAAATAAAAATCTAAGCAAAATGGACCAACAATATCATAATGCATCAATAATCACCATGACATACAAACACAATTCCTTAGACTCCCTTATTCAATTTTAGGCGAGTCTAGAACTATATCCAAAAAGATGTTATGTTTTTGTCAAGTATCATGGATTCTTAGTGATTTTTGAAAGAACTTAACCCCTATAACTTTTGAAACATATTATACCCTATATCTTCTGAAACATCTTATACCTCCAAGTTCCAATGTGCCATAAAATCTTATAACCCCATTTCATTTTTTGCAAAGAGTTATCCCCTTTAATAAATTTTAGGGGTCCTTTGCAAAGAAAATTTTATAACACCCATTTCAATTTTTACAAAGTGCAAGCTCCTTTAATCTATTTTGATCATACCTCTTTTACCCTTATTACAACTAGGAATAAAAAAATCCCTAGCGCTCTTTTGACCTTCTTACAACTAGGAATACAAAAATCCCTAGCCCTCTTTTTCCCTTCTTACAACTAGGAATACAAAATCCATAGACCTTTATGACAAATCTCCCTAGCCCTCTTTACAACTAGGAATGCAAAAATCCCCAGACCTTTATCACAACTCTTTAAAGTCCGACACTCTCAAAACCATTTTATGACAACTCTCCCTAGCCCCTTTTTTCCCTTCTTGCTCTCAAAACCATTTTATGACAACTCTCCGTAGCTCTTTTTTTTTTTTTTACAACTAGGAATACAAAAATCCCTAGACATGTATGATAATCCTTTGAAGTCCAACGCTCTCAAAACCATTTTATGACAACTCTCCCTAGCCCTCTTTTTCTTTTGTTGATTACAACTCTCCCTAGCCCTCTTTACAACTAGGAATACAAAAATCCCTAGAGCTTTCTGACAACTCTTTGGAGTCCGACACTCTCAAAACCATTTTATGAGAAATATCCCTAGCCCTCTTTTTCCCTTCTTTCAACTCTCCCTAGCCCTCTTTACAGCTAGGAACACAAAAATCCCTAGACCTTTATGAAAACTCTTTGAATTCCAACGCTCTCAAAACCATTTTATGAGAACTCTCCTTATACCTCTTTTGCCCTTGTTGCTCTCAAAATGTATGAGAACTCTCCCTAGCCCTCTTTTGCCCTTGTTTCTCTCAAAACTTATGAGAACTCTCCCTAACCCTCTTTTGAAATCCCCAGACCTCAAAACCATTTTCACCTTTAGAAAAATATTTGAAGTCCAACACTCTCAAAACCATTTTTGCCTTTAGAAGAATATTTGAAGTCCAACACTCTCAAAACAATTTTCTCCTTTAGAAGTTTTTTGAAGTCCAACACTCTCAAAACCATTTTCATCACCATTTAGAAAAATATTTGAAGTCCAACACTCTCAAAACCATTTTCATCGCCATTTAAAAAAATATTTGAAGTCCAACACTCTCAAAACCATTTTTGCCTTTAGAAAAATATTTGAAGTCCAACACTGTCAAAACCATTTTTTCATTTAGAAAACTATTTGAAGTCCAACACTATCAAAACCATTTTCTCCTTTAGAAAAATATTTGAAGTCCAACACTCTCAAAACCATTTTCTCCTTTAGAAAAAAAAATTGAAGTCCAACACTCTCAAAACCATTTTCGCCTTTAGAAAAATATTTGAAGTCCAACACTCTCAAAACCATTTTCATCCCCATTGCAAAATCCAAAGCACCCTTCACAATGCCCTTCTAAAGACTCTCCTGCAAGCCCCGTAACTCTAACATATGCTCTTTTCTTTTTATTCCTTATATTTAGATATAACACCTTTCAATATAAATAAAAAACATTCACGACTTTTCCAAAATGTGGAATAAACTTGAATAAAAAGATACAAAATTATACTGCATCAGATTGTTTGTTCATTTATCTTTCTCTTTCATAGAGCTTATTTCGATGCCAACGTGAGCTCACACAGGTTTTTTCACCGAGGGCTAAAATTGCCATCTCAAGCCTTCAAACAAACTACCGGTGTAACACCCTGTTTCCCCCAATCTGTAAAATAACTATACTGGCCAAGTATTGTGGCAAACTCAGAAATGTGATGTGAATGGACCTTGTGAAAAAAAGGTCGATGAATGTAAATAATATTATGAATATATATATAGCAGGACTGCTGAGAGGGGATGTGCTGAAAAAGAGACCACGATGGCTGCAGAGAGGTGGTGGAAGGCACCTGGAAAGGTGGCGTTAACTTCCACCGAAAATCAATATCGTATTTGGACTTCACTGGCCCAGAGAACCAAAAGAGGCTCACTGGCCCCAAATTAAATGCCTCGCAGGCTGGTAGGTAGATGGCTCCTCAGAAAGTTAAGTGCCTTAACCTTGATAGGTGGTGATCGATGGACGAGATTCCGTCGGGAAGTCTGTGGTCACTCATGGCCGTTAGATTTGGTAGGAGAAAGTAGGATGCTAAGTGCTATAC